>JASDQU010188397.1:0-20410 GCA_032191745.1 Picea mariana
ACACAGTATTAAATTCTGTGCTCCTACCTCAAATCAGACGGTCCATGGGATTCTCCACCACGATCCATTGCTCGATGACGTTCCTCCTTCTGAGCTTTTACTCGCTTCAAACTTAGAAGATTTTCTAAGTCTCGAAGGTCTCGACCTTCGACTCTTCCTCTTGCGAGCTCGGTTCCTTTGGGTCTCGTCTGTGTTATAGAAACGCGTCCCCTCCTGAGCTTAATCAACTCAGAAACTTCGAAAGGTTTCTCTACCTTCTACTCCTTTCTTCTATTGCTCTGTGTGCAAAGGCATTGTTCCTCCTGATCTTCGGGACTTAGAATAAGTCCACCCTCACACACTCCTTGTGTTGCTGAGATTTCCTCAATCTCAGGTCCAAAGTATTTCTTGAAAAGAAATGTTTCACGCCCTCTTTGCACTCCTTTGCTCAATGCACACCTTGCAGAGCCTACAGAGTGTTCAGTAACTCTGGTTGTCTTCGAACTCGACAAAGAGTTCTTCTCATGCACACTTGCACTGGCTCAATGCCCGCCTGGCAGAGCTTCTGCAGAACCTCAAGAGATTCTATCTCTTCTCTCTGTGCCTTCTCTTGCACAGCTCATCCTCCAAGGTGTTCAACAACCTTGAGGCTCCTCCTTGAGTATGTGAATCCGGTCTACATCAGTGAGAGTGTGAGAGGGGGAGAGTGGAAGAAAAAGAGAGTGAGCAAGATTGAGGGAGAAATGACAACACTACAATAAATCCTTGTGATTAGCTTCCTTTTTATCTCCCTTTTTTTGCTTCCACTATATATTTTAATGTATTTTTCTCCACTTTCTTCCAAAATTCGGTGCTATTTATCTGGATGAAACTATTTTTGAAATTATTTGCACCAAGAAACATAAGTCGATGCTAAATTAGGCATTATTAGCAACATAAGTCAGTGCCATTATCATCAATGTTCATAATGGACGTATCATTGTCATCATTCATCATTACCATCTATAGAATCTTTGTTAGAACTCTCTTGAAATGTCACAGAACTTCCAATACACCCATCACAAATATCATCCTGCACTGACCCCACACAGTGAGTAGTGAATGCGACCAATGTTGAAAATTATTCAAATTGTGCATGTATGTGTCAAAATTTGGCATGGTTAGAATAGACACCTGCCTTGATGGTATGGGAGGGTTTCAAGACTCAAGGATGTCTAATTTCCCCACATAATCTTTGAGATCATCCACATTTGCATCAACATTCATCATGCACATCTCATTGTCGTCATTCGTCATTTCCATCTGTAGAATCTTTCTCAAAAATCTCTTAAAATGTCATGGAACTTCCAATACACCCATCACAAATGTCATCCACCAACCCCACACAGTGAGCAGTGAATGGGGCCAACATTGAAATTTCTTCAAACTGTGCTTGTATGTGTCGAAATTTGATGTGGTTAGACTAGACATATGCCTTGAAGGTATGGGATGGTTCCAAGACTCAAGGATGTCTGATGTCCCCAAATAATCTTTGATACCATCCAATACATTTTCATCAACGTTCATCATGGACGTATCATTTCCATTTATAGAATCTTTGTTGGAACTCTCTTGAAATATCATGGAACTTCCAATACACCCATCATAAATGTCTTCCACCAATCCCACACAGTGGGCACTGAATGGGGCCAATGTTGAAATTTCTTCAATTTGTGCATGTGTCGAAATTTGACATGGTTAGACGAGATGCATTCCTTGATGGTATGAGAGGGTTTTAAGACTCAAGTATGTATGATGTCCCCACATAACCTTCAAGATCGTCTATGTTTGCATCAATATTCATCATGCATGTCGATCTCATTGTCATCATTCGTCATTCCCTTCTACATAATCTTTGTCGAAACTCCCTTTAAATGCCTTGAAACTCCCAACATGCCCTTCACCAATGTCATCCACCGACCCCACACAATGAGCAGTGAATGGGGCCAATGTTGAAATTTATTGGAAATGTGACTGTATACATCAAAATTTGACATGGTTAGACTAGACACATGCCTTGACAGTATGGGATGGTTTCAAGACTCAAGTATGTATGATTTCTCGAGTCAGTAACCTTTGTATTCCTCATCCATGATTTCCTCAGTCAGTCACCTTTGTTATATTGTATTCTACACCTCATGTTGGTCTTCAAAGTTCCCTTATACCTTGATTTCGATGGAACTTTAGCTCATATGATGTCTTGGTTATTAGGTGTAACCCCTGGAGATGATGATTGATTCTATGCAATTGACTTAATTTCTAGTTTTAATCCCACTTCTTCATTCTTGTGAACATCACTAGATGCAATGAGTGCTAAGTGGAATATTAAAATCATGTGAAATTGGTCAATTGTCACTAATACTCATGGGATAGGGGTCATAGATTAATGACTTACAATACATATAATCACATACCTCGTACATTTCAACATTTAAAGATCATTCATCTTCTTCTTCATCCAAATCAACATATGTATTATGCTATAGTTCAGAATCAATAATGTTGAAAGGATCGTTCATATCAACACCATCATCAATGTCATTTTCGCTATCATCATTGATATCATCAATGAGAACATTGTTTGCTACATTTGGATGATCAACTTCTTCATCTTCTTCATCTGACATATCTACAACCACCTACTTCTGATCTACATCATCGTATTGTTCTTCAATATTATCTTCTTCCTCTACATGATTATACTTTATTGGTCTTCCTCTTGGATCATATCTAACAACGTATGACCAGCCTGCTTTACTTTGTACCTCTGAGTAAAAGACTTGCTCACGTTGACTTGGAAGAACATAAGGCTATGTACCCGGTTCAAATGAACTTGTATTAACCATGGTAAATCCATTAGGATGCTCAATAACAATTATTTTAGGATCACGTTCATGCATCTGTAGCATGTACCATTTGACCTCAAACAAAACTATTTTAAAGGAATTAAAATCACATTGAATTATATCCTCCAAATACCAATACTACCTATTTTCAGTTTCTTCTAGTTGCCTGTCACTTCTAGAGGAAACATTAGTGACCTTAAACACTACAATTATCCCGCAATCTGAGGTTTTCATCTTATCATCCAAGTTTTTGATACGAAATTTACGACCATTACACCATATAGCCTTGTGGTGTTTCAACTACAACATGGACAACAAGTAAAAAAATGCATTGTCAATTAATAAACGTCATATGATATGGACTTAGTAAATATATATTTCAAAAAATAAACAAACCAAATACATTGATATAATGGGAAATAACTATAAAAATGTGGGTGAATATACTTTCCTTTTTATCTTTTAAACCAAAGGCTAAATCAATTTCCCTTTGCATTATATCGGGAAATTCATGTCGATAACGATGCATTGTTTTAATCATCTTACTGACCCCTTCCCGTGATAAACTATCATAGTATAATTTACATCGTTCTATCTAATCCTCCATCCCACTCTCGACCAACTATATGAAAAAATAACAATTCAATATCATTAATTAGCTTTCAATGAGTATGTTAATTTAAAATTGAAAAGTTAAATGTATAATATATTAAATCTACAAAATCTAATTATCGTTCATGATCCTCATTCTACCTTTCTCTAATAGGACCTCCCCTTCAAATTTGTCAAAGGGGTCGAGATGCCAAATGCGAGGCACATTCATATTTTCTACTAATTTAGGAAGATATTGACAAATATACACCATGCATTGATATACCATATATCCCTCCAACATAGAACCCTTAGGACATTCTCTTTGTCTAACAAAATCCTTCAATGACTTCAACTGCCTCTCCACCATCCACGTCAACCTTGTGTGTATTGGTCCACATAATTCAATCTCCTCAACTTGGTGTATGAGGTAGTGTTATTGTGCATTAAAAAATATTGGAGGTAGATACTTTTGTATTTCACACTTAGTCGGGGAATTTCTCTCTTCCAATACCTTATATCTTCTTTATGGATTTACTTATATGAAAGCCACCTACAAATGATGCAACAAAATAACAGGTTTGAACAATATCAAGGCATACATAAAATTGCAGATAAAACACAATATGTCAATAAGTTTCACTACAAAGCACTGAAGAAACATTTTCCATATAAAACTACATTACTTACCTCATGTATTTGCCAATATTATGTATAACTTGTTTTATGTTGTTGTCAAAGCTGTCTGGGCGGGATAGAGGTAGAACATACTGTAACAAAAAAGAAAATAATTAATATCTATTCCCAAATAAAACAAAAAATTGACTAAAAATATCTATACCAATATGGAAATATACCTAATAATTACCTTAATGAATGTGTGTCGGTCATGTGTTTTAACCCCACCAAAATCACCTTTTTTCACTAAGATATTTTGTATGTTCAACAAAAACCCCATCAAAAACCTAATTTTTTGAATGACCTTTTTTACAACATTGCTCGGTTGCTCTGTCAATAACCATGGAAGACTAATATTTTGTTCTTGACCATCACCATTAGAATTAATAATCACACTTTGTAATGTGTGATTAGCTTCCCATATGTCACGACAAATCTTTCCAGTTCTTTCTTTGCCAGTCCTTCCATCTAAGATTCACCATAACAATTCTATTATATTCTTCCCGATATGCATTATATCAAACAGATGAACTATTTGTAGGTTCTCGTAGTAGGGAAACCTACTAAATTGTATGGGATAACTTTTCATTCCTCGTGGAAGCCCATTCGTGCCTTAACGACATTCATGAAACATAATCGAAATCACATTAACACTAAGTAATCAATATAGCTATGTACCGTGCTGAACAAAATTCACTAAAAAAAGTCATAAGATTTATATATATGATACATAAATAATTTGCATACCTTGACGATTTCTATTATATTCCAACTTCCATAGGTGAGGTGTCATTCTTCAAGGTTTTTTTCCACTCTTCTTTACCATTTAATTTTTCTTTCTTGGTAGTTTGATAACTATGGTTATTAGGAAAAAAGTGTCTATACTCATCAAACACATCCTTTCCTAAACTTCTTGAACGACGAGATTTTATCCTAGGACCACAAACTAGACATGCAAATTTACCCTTTGTTTGAATACCTGCAAGATATATGAATTAATGTAGAAAATTAGGATTACAATTTTAAAAAATGCATGATATTTTCAAAAAATTATATAATGTTGAAGTGCAACATAAAGTTACATACCACAAAAATGTGATAACCCAAGAACATCATGAATTGCCAATGCAAGTATTCCATGGAATTGAGATTTTTTTTTCCCTATTGGTCTAGATATGTCATACATAGTGATGTCGGCCCATAACTTTAGCATCTTATCGATAAGAGGCTCAATATATACATTCATATCTTTAACTTGGTACTTAACTAATTGGTTCAACATACATTAATTATATTTAGTTATACGTCCTTATATATAAAAGATATAATTATCATGCACGAAACAAAGAAATGAATTATGATGTCATACTTTAAAGTAAATAAAGACAAGTTAATTAAATACATGGAACAATCATTTCCAACATTGTGTGCTCTCTCTGATGGCTAAACCCAGTGGGCAGGGTGGTCTTAATCAAGTATGTCCTTTTGGCCCTTCCCATATTTCAATTCTCCACCCTCCTTGCCCCAAAGGGAATTCTTCAAGCATTGAGTCAACTCATTTGAAAATTTTTATGGCAGGGAGGGACCTCAAATCACAAAAAAATCAACCTGGTAAAGTGGAAAACAGTCACTCAGCTGAAATCTAAGGGAGGCCTGGGCATCCGAGACCCCGAAATCACCAACTCGACAATGGGAGCCAAACGTTTATGGAGACTAATCTCAGGGGACAATGACTAGTGGAAGCAGGCGATCACAAGCAAGTACAAACTAGGAAAAAGAAAAAGAAGCATGGACAATCCACATCCCCACCATATAGGATCCCAAATCTGGAAACTAATAAAGGGAGTTGCCCCCTTTTTTAGACAGTGCCTTTCTTGGATTCTGGGAAATGGAAAAACAATAAAAAACTGGCAGGATGAGATCTTCGGGGTAACCTTCAACCCTAGAGATGAAAACCTCTCAGATCTAAAATGTTGGATGCTTGGTCTAAGAAGGCGTACTCTGTTTGATATCTCAGCTTGGAATGATAATGGTAGTTGGAAAGATTGGAACTTGGGGAATATCCCCCAACATTTAACAGAACAAACTCAAAGCCTGCTCAAGCTACTAAAAGGGGCAATGCCCATCCAAAAAACACGGCTAGACATCAGGGGATGGGGGAGCCAAGGATACTCAGTAACAGCAAGATACAACCAGCTCCTCGAGAACACGGATGGACATCATCCCTCAGCAAAATGGAAAAATATCTGGAACCGGGACTCCTTTCCAAAAATCAACTTCTTCACCTAGACTTTAGCTCATGGCAAGATTTTAACAGGGGATAATCTCATGAAGAGAGGCTACCTGGGTCCCTTCATCTATCCGCTTTGTAACAACAGTCAAGAAGATATCAGCCATCTGTTATGGGACTACCCCTTTGCAAAAAATTGTCGGAACCTTGCCTTCGGAGACCTAGCTATATTTATATGATGGCCCTCCTCCCTCCACCCCAACCTGGGGAACTGGGATAAATATTATCGAGGCTCCTTCAAGGACAAGTCAGTATTGAAACGAGTGTCGAGGGCGCTTGCAAAATTTATTTGCTGGCAGATCTGGAAAGCAAGAAATAGAAAAATCTTTCAAGGTAAGATCACTCCCCCCCAAATAGTAGCAGTTAAGGAAAAGTTGCTTCTATCTGAAACGGTATGTTCTCGTCCTCTAAAAATTGAAGATACAACAAACTAGAATGACTGGGAAAAGGATTGGATAGAAAGATTCAATATCAAGGATATTAAGTCTCCTCAGTTAGACCCAAGATCACGCTGGCAGCTTCATCACACTCCCAACATGGAACTCTAGATTCAGAAGCAAAAAACCCATACTCTTTGCTTCGATGGAGCTTCTAAAGGAAACCTAGGGGAGGCAGGTGTGGGGGGGATCCTCTATAATCCCAGGGGAAAAACAGTGTCTCATTACCACTAGAATATAGGGATGGATACCAACAACAAAGTTGAGGCATATGCTCTATTAAAAGGAGTCCAACTGGACCATTCCAAGGGAATAAGAAATCTTGTTGTCCTCAGAGATTCTCTCACCATAATAAGACTGACGGTCAAGGGATCAAACCCCAAAGATCCCAGCTTAAAACAGATCCTGGACAGAACCAGGTTGGCCTCCAAAGGAATCAATCTCACCTTCTTTCACATCCTCCATGGTAACAACAGCAAAGCAGAGAAGATGGTCAATGCAGCCATCGGGACACCTCTCGGCACTCTCAACATCGACGGAGTTTCAACCCCAACCACCTTATATTAATGAGCATCCAAGAGATAATTTTGGCTAGCCAAAGGAGTCCCTCCCCTTGGGGCTTAAGCTTCCCCCACGACCACATGGTTTGGATCAATGCCAGCTCCACCCAAGTGTGGCGAAAAGGGAGTGCTCACACCCATTTTAGTCGGGGTCCATCTTGAAAGGAAAGTCATGACATGGCTGGGTGGACGCTTTCATTCATCCATGTGAAAACCTGTTGTCGCACCATATGGCTTGTGCCATACGTGATTCATCTACCTTGAGCGTACAAGCTGATCTCACCTCCAAGCACTGTGAAATCTTCTTCTCGCATGGGAAAACCGGTGTATCTGGCTCGCCTGTGTGGTTATAATGACCAGGACTATCACCTCCCTCACCGATTCATCTCCCCTGATGTCAGTCGCCCCTCCATGGCATCGGTCAGTACTATGTACAGGACTCTTCCCATAAACTCGCAGGTTCATTTGTCACCTTCCCCCTCAGCAAACTTGTAGTCATCCTTACATTGTGTTTGGCCCTCGTGGGAAATCCTATCTGATCGTTTGCCTCTCCAGACTGCCCTGTCTATTATATTAGCCCCCTCGCCACCCTAGAGTCATTCTTGTATTCATCAGCGAGCTTCTTGTGTCGTTGGGTGCTATAAATTACTTATTTGCAGTGCTTGGAGTATCCATCTTGCCATACCCTTGCCCCTCCCTCTGCTTCCTACTGGGAAGCCTCTTAGTCATCCCCCATGAGTTAACTTATACACCTGGGCCACATGAAAAACCCAAAAGATTCGGCCAAATCCGGTCTCTCCTCTGGTGACAGTGAAATGCAACAGGAGAATACCATGCCAGAAGATGTAGACTCCTAGCCAAAAGACAATTGGGAACCTGAATGCGGAGGATGCAGCAACCTTTGAGAACAATTGGGAGCGTTGAGTGCCAACTTGGCGTTTGAGATGGAAATTCTTTCCTAGCATAGGTTTCTGATCAGTAAGCTACAAGATGAAAGCGAGGCGCAGAGAAGTCAAATAGTTGCCAATCGGGTGCAGATAGACACTCTTCAGCTCAGGTTAGATCAGCTTGACGACATGCAGCCCCCAATAAGAAATACGGAAGCTCAACAAGGATATTCGAGGAATGTTCAGTACAATTCGATTAATCAGTTGCCAGATCTGAATGTGCCCCTCTCTGAGTCCAGGAGAAACAAGCAGCACACCAACGAGAATAAGAATGCCTAAGCTAGTCACCCATAATCTCAAACAGCGCTATGTTTTTTCGGCTCGTGTATCTAAGTGGGTCCTACTGCAGAGTATATGTAGGAACTTCTCCACACAACACTTTTTGTAAGCAAAGGGGATACCTGAACACCCCAATTTTTGTAATAGTCCTCACAGTGAAGAACTCAAACACAACCCTTCATGGTTGTCCTTTTTTGTAACCTCAGTGGATTTATCCACACCGATTAATATATCTTTTCCAGCTTCTGTTAAAAAAAAAACATTGTGTGCTCTCTCTTTATCGACATCCAAGGAGGAAGGTTATTGTTTATAAGAAAAATGGGCCACGTTGAGTAAGTAGAACAAAGCTCTCCAAATGGATTGACACCATCAGCTGCCAATGAAAGTCTAACATTATGATGTTATTCTTTAAAGATTGGCCATTTTTCTTCGATGTTCTTTAATGCAAAACTATATGCAGGAATTCGAAGAACATCGTCTTCACTTATGTTCTTTGCATGGAAATCCATAAACTATGTTATACTTTGGCACCTAAACAGTGGTTGGAAACATGGAATTATGGGAATATAACAAAGAACTTTGCGAGGCACCTTTTTTTTAGCTTGAGCAATTTGATATCTACTTATTTGACATTGTGAGCATTCATTTTTTGATGCATATTGTCTATAGTATATGAAATGATCATTACAACATGCATCAATAGTTTGATACTCCATTCCAATTTCTTTCATAATCACAAATATTTCTCGATATGTGCGTGGTAAAATATTTGACGGTGGTAATATAAATCCACTTAACAATCTACACCATTCAAAAAAATAAGTCAATGTAAACAATATTAATCATAAATATCGCACCCCTACTTTACGAATTAATTAACAATAACAATATGGTAAAATAGTCAACCTTTATGTACATGTGAGCATGACAAAAACAATACATTACATACCTTAGGATCTGTGTGAGACAGGTGTTTAATAAACCATTCAAAACCTTCAAGTTCACCTACAACAATATATCATATAGAAGAATTGTTGTTGAGAATTCATAAAGATGTTGCCGTGACTTCTCGAGTAGAGGATCAACATCATGAATATCATCATGGTTGTCTTCATCCATTGGAGCAAATGTGTCTTGGATCAATCTATGTATCTCATCTTCCTTATTTGTATCAATAACGTTATCTCTGTCCATATCATCATTAAGAAATCGATCTTCAATATTTTGATCTACATGTTCCTCACCTTGTGAAGTAGTATTTATGCTCCTACTTGGCAAATAACTCTCTAGAGGTCGACATTTTGGGGGCATTGTCTTTATATTTACAAACAATGTAATAAAATTAGTGTGTATAGAACATATATTAAAACGATAAAACATTTGATAAATACATGACATGATCTATTACAAAGAATACATTATATATTGAATAACGTCTTAGCAAGGGATGATATTCATAACCCCCTTCAGTGTTCCCCTTCTCCCTGCAATCTTTTTCAGCTATTGTTATTAAAATTCTTCTAGTTTGCAAGGCCCCGCAATCATTGCAAGGGAAATAACATTTTTCATCACCCTTCGCCTCTAATGTCGCTCTAAATTGAGCAAGCCTCCTTGCATTTTCATTCATAGTATATTTATTTGACACGGTAATTGACTATAAGAACCAATTAAATTTTGTTAAAACATTGAAAAAAAAATTAAAATTAAAATTTCATATACTTCGAGGTCCACTCACAGGAAATATATGTTGCAATGTTAAATTTTGAAAAAAATATTAAAAAAATTAATTTTGTTCAAACATTGAAAAAAAAAAAATTAAAATTCATATACTTCGACGTTCAATCACACGAAATATATGTAGCAATGTTAAATTTCGAAAAAAAATATTAAAAAAATTAAATTTGGTTAAAACATTCATGTTAAAAACTTTTGAAATTAAAATTTCTTAACATGGCTTTATATTAAAAGAGACAAAAAAATTAAAAATACTAACCTTGTAAATCTAAATTCCGAGCTATGTAGATCAAGAATTGGATGTGTTAAACCAGTACATGACAGAAAAAATACAACTCAAACAATCACCAGAAAAATTGTCGCAACTATAGCAAATTTGTCGAAATTTGTCTTAAAGACATGTATTTATAGATCGATGCTCGTCGATATAGCGACGAAAATAAATGAGTTGAACCCGAAAAAATTCAATAATTGTTGCATTGCACGTGTGGCACAAGTGTCGCTATAGAGACGAATATTTATGGATACATCGACAGTTTTCTTAATATGTCGCTATATAAACGAACGTCATGGCCAAACAAAAACAAAATTAAAAGAAAGAAAAAAATTTAATGCATTTTTCCATGAACTATAGAAACCTGGAAATATTTTGTTGCATTTTGAGCCCATATGTACTAGTGGTTGTAAACCATAGCTTTCTTGTTGCTTCCCTCTTGTATTGGATCCCAAAATGTGTCATTATCATATTAAGAAAAAACATGTCAAGTTTTGCAATGCATGTTATACAGTAAACGAGCACCAATTTGTTTTTAGTGTATAGCACACCACTTCGCTATGTCTTATTAAAAAAATATAGTTTCCTTGTGCATACTATATGGTAAAAATGCATCGACACATTTTTTAGTGTATATTGGCTAAGTCTTATTTTCAAAAAAAAAATCAATTTTAGCAGTGCATACAATATAGAACACACTCATTGGTGTGTATTACTATATAAAATACACCATCTAACCTAAAAATAGTTTTATCTTGAAATTCTTTACTTATTTCATATTTCATTATGCAAGGATTTTATTGAGATAATATTAGGGACAAAATTTATAGCAAAGAGCACGAGGGAATTACATCTCAAGAACAAAACATGACAAGTTATTTGAATTTTTATCATAAAAGTAATATATTTGAATTATTTGTTTATTTAAATGATGTGTATTAGTTAATGTGTGTCATGTAAAGAAAACACTTGAAAAAACTAAATAAGATTATTGGCAATCTGCGTGGAAAAGAGCATAGAAGTTTTATGGAAATGTTGCAAATAGGGAAAAGGTGATAACATGAATTTTTTTTTGACATTTTACTAATAATGTGCTTCTTAACAATAATAGCTATCATGTTTCAAACATTTGATTTTGCATATGTTGAATGTTGTGTAGGGACTGACAATGAGGAAATAGAGGGCCCTCTTAAGAAGAAAAAAATTATGAAGTGTGTAAATGATTATGAATTGGTCCTCAATTGATTTAGAGTGGTGTTATAAGTTAATGAAAGGTGGGGAAACTTTTATAAAACTAATAGGGATATAGTGGAAAGAACATGTAAATGTTCTTTTCATTTACAATGCAAAAATCAATCGAATGAATCTAAAAATTGGATTATATTTAAACTACAACAAACTTTTTTGAAGCAATGATCAATGAGACTTGTGAGAATTGCAATAGTAAATACATACAATAATAAAAAAGAAAAATTTAAGTGTTATTGCTAACATTTTTTTTCTATAATATGTATATACTAGTCCAAAATTTACCAAATTAATATTTCAGCTATATTTACTTTCATATAAATATTATTAGATTTTTTCTTGTTTTTTTTGTTTTTTCAGGAAGATGAAGAAAATTCCAATGAACGAATGATGTGATATTTGAAACATGGGAATGGGGATGTCTAAAGAATTCTACAAGTATATGGTCAATGAAATGAGAATAATTGAATTACAAAAGGAGCTATCCCAACAACAATGTGCATCAAACATGTGTAATCATTGATTTTTTTATGTGTAACGAGAGAGTTTAATTGTCACGTGAATTACTAATTAATTGTTTCATTGTTGTGGAAAAGAAAAAAAAATGGAACCCATTCAACAAATAAGACAGGACAATAAGGAAAAAAAGCGTTGATCACAAATTTTGTGAGTAGTTGATCTATAAACAAGGGACTTATATCCCACTCAATTCACCAACACATATCCCTTTGTGGAATTACTTATGATCTTTGTTCTCTTTTATATTCTTCTAGCTGCAAGGCTTGTTCTCTATTTAACACTCTACTCTACCTTCTAAAAGGCTACTAAGCCTCGGTTCTCAGTACAATATACACATAACAACCAATGCCAACGCGCAATGGAAATCAATAAAACCCATTATGGCTTGGTTAGAAAGATAATTGATCGAAAACACCCAAAGGATTATGAGTTGTTCCTTTGTTATCGAGTATTGGTAGGAAAAATGGATGCCTCTATTGGTTGTCTTCAAGGCTTGGAAAATGCCCCAGGTTAATGTCAATAATGGAAAACAAATGCACTAAAGAATGTTAATGCAGACCTCCTATGATGTTATCTCTCCTTGGATGACTCCATCTCCTTGAATTATAGATGCAATATGCTTTTCACTCTCCACACTCTTTGAGTCTTGGTTGTCTGATTTATGGGGTGAAGTTTCGGATGAAGCTAGCAACACTTTACTTCCCAATTTCCACTCAACTTGCAGTGGTGGAAAAAGTTCTTGGCACTTTCGTATGGACTACTTGAGATATTCCTTTTCTTCATGTGCCTCTGAGTTTGTTGTTGGGTTGGATAAGACTTCTTGACATTCCTCCTTTGAAAGTAATAAAGCTTGCAACATATGGCTTGGCTCTTCTAGAAAGATGCCTAAAGATGGAATTTCTTCCCATTGAATGAAGAAGCCTTCAAGTACCAATAGTTGGTAGTGTTATGGGCTCTCTTCTTACAGTAGTGGAAAACAAGTGATGCCTTGTTTAAGGTAGACCTCTTGGTATTCGTATTCTTCTTCCCCCAATTGATTGGTTTGTTTCTTTCTCTGAGTGAAGGTGTAGGTTGAGTCTGTGAGCTCTTCTCATCATTTCCTTTCAGGTCTGCATAACTCTTTTGTCTATCCTGGGCTAACTTCATATTTTTCCTGATCTGAATCACTTGGTGTTCCATTTCCTTTAGCATATCTAGCTTGATTCTAACTCTGTCTACTAGGTTATTCCATCTTATTGGAATGTTGCATTACCTTCCATAGATGGCTTCAAAAGGACTCATTTTTAATGACTCCTGGTATCCATTATTGTAATCAAATTATACTAGTGGTAGGTATTCCTCCCATTTCTTGGGTTGATGCGTTACATGCATCCTCAGCATGGCTTCTAATACTTGGTTTACCCTCTCTGTCTACCCATCAATTTGAGGGTGACAGGTTTACTAAAGAGTAATTTTGTTTCAAAACCAGCAAACAAAGATTTCCAGAAGTTTGAAGTAAAATTTGTATATCTGTCAGATATAATTTCCTTAAGCATGAAATGCAGTATGAATATCTCTTTCATGAAGATGTTGGCAATATATATTGCCTTGCAAGTTGACTTGACGGGTATGAAGTGAGCAACCTTGCTCAGTTTTTCCACAACTACCATGATGGCATCATTCAGTTTGGTTGATCTTGGTAATCCTTTGATGAAATCCATGGAGAGGGTTTCCCATTTCCATTCGGGAATTGGTAGGGGCTACAACAGCCATGTTGGGTGTCGGTGCTCTGTCTTGACTTGCTGACACTCTAGACACTTAGCTAAGTAATTAGCTATGTCCTTTTTCAATCTGGGCCAACAAAATAGTTTCATAGTGGTCGTGATCATTTTCTGATAACCAGGATGACCAGTATATGGTCTCTTGTGTAATTCATCCATTATGAACCTCTTCAAGTCGTCACAATTTGGAATGTACAATCATCCCTTGTAAGTCAGCAGGTCATCATTAAGCATATGATAACCTTCATACTTCATCCATGTGGGCTCTTGCTTTAGGTATGATGTCACAGTCTTGAAAAATGCATACGTTTCTTGTGCAGTTTTGACCTTCTCTTTGACGTCTACTTCACTGGCGCTTACAGTTCCCATGTGAACTACTTTCATACTTCTACTAAGGGCATAAACCACCATATTTTCCTTTCCTTTGATATGTTTGATTTCAAAATCAAACTCATTAAGGAGAGCCATCCACCTAGCTTGTCTCACATTGAGTTTTGGTTGGTCAAACAAATACCTCAACCCACTATGGTCTATCATAAGTACAAATCTTCTACCTAAGAGGTAATGCCTCCACATTTTTAAAGCATGCATTATGGCAGCCAATTCCATATCATAGGTCACGTAATTGATTTCATGCTCATTCAATTTTCTATACTCGTAGCAAATCACATGTCCTTCTTGCATAATGACTCCTTCGAGCCCTTCCTTGTAGGCATATGTACACACAAGGAAGTCTTTGTTTGGATCTGCAATCTTTTGTACATGCGCATTGGTTAGAAGGTATTTCAGCTCTTGGAATCTTTCTTCACATTCTGATGCCCAAATGAATTTAACCCCCTTTTTTTGAAGGGAGGTGATTGGGCAACCAATCTTGGAAAATCCTCTTATGAATCTCCTATAGTATCATGCCAGGCCCATAAAGGATCTGATATCAGATACATCATTTAGGGTAGGCCAATCCATGATGGCTTAAATATTTTTAAGATCAACTGCCACTCCTTCCTCAGAAATAATATGGCCTAAGTAATGGACTTGTTTATGGAAAAAGTCACACTTACTAAGCTTAGCATAGAGTTGATGTTCTCTTAGTACTTGGATTACTAGCTTGAGATGTTCTTCATGATCTTGCCTATTCTTTGAATAGATTAGGATATCATCAATGAAAACCAGCACAAACCTATCCAAGAAATTTAGGAATACGTTATTTATTAAGCACATAAAAGTGGTTGGTGCATTCGTAAGCCCAGATGGCACCACCACAAATTCATAGTGACCATATCTTGTCCTAAAGGTTGTCTTATGGATGTCTTCATCTTTAATTCGGACCTGATGGTATCCAGACCTCAAGTCAATATTGGATAACACGGTAGCACCCCTTGATTTGTCAAACAAGTCATCGATCCTTGGCAAGGGATACTTATTCTTGATGGTCACCTTATTGAGTTGTCTATAATCTATGCACAGTCTCAGTGTGCCATCTTTATTTTTCACAAACAAGGGTGGTTCTCCCCATGGAGACACACTAGGCCGGATGTAGCCTTTTCCCCACATATCCTTCAGCTATAGTTTGATCTCAACTAGCTCTGGTGTACTCATTCTATAGGGTGTTCTAGACATTGGCACTGCTCCTGGTACAAGTTCTATGGAAATGTCAATATCCCTTCTTAGAGGTAGGCCTGGCACCTCTTCTGGGAATACATATTTATATTCTCTCAATATGGGATGTTCCTCTAGGCTGGGTTTGCCATTCTCAACATACTTCATTACTTGTATTCAATACAAGGTGTTATCACTCCAAGAAACCCTTTGTGGTTGCAGACCAAAGGTGCTTGGTAACTTAAGAAATGAATGTTTTTGTATTTTGTAAAGGTGGATCAATGGGATAACTCAATTCAACTTATGGCATTCAGACATCAAAATGATAAACAAATAGACAGTGCTCTCCAAGATTGGTTAAACAGTAAAATAGCTTTCAGTGGATGAAGAAAAGATTGTTCATAAACCAGTGCAAAGCAGGGTCTAATAAACAACTAAAGGAACTGATTATAATGTCATGAACCAAACAATAGGATAACAACTATTCAATGTTTGACAACAATATAACAGTGAAGAAGAAATATGAAAAACTGCCACCAAAATGGAAAGAAACCTGTGATTTGTATTAGCAAATGAAAAGTCTGAGTACAAAGAGTATTACTATATCCAGAATCAAACCTCTTCTCTATCTAAGTTCTTAGGCTTTATAGCCTTAACAAAAAGTCTTCAGATCCTCAAAACATGGATCAAATCATCTAAAAATAGCAAGTCAAAATCTGTTGCAAAATAAGTGGGATGCTTCCTCAAAATGAGGCCAATCCCAGATTTGTCTCTATTGATTGTTGGTGTAGTGTAGAACAACCTCCCAAGGCTACATGATGACTTCCAAAAAGAGGTTAAGTCAAATTTGTTGATGTGGCCAAGTGCCCTGCTTCCTGTCTTCATTAAAAATGTCCATATCCTTTGAAATATCTTCTTTCCCCATAATATTCCAAAAATAACTGCTGTGCTAGACTTGATAATTCATGAGACATTCATTAGAAAAGATCCTGAATCATTTCATATCAAAAATCCTTGATCTGTGCAAAAACTCGTTCAATTCTGGACACACAGGCTTTCGGTGGTTACTGGGAAAGTTTCTGGGTGAATTAACCACCGAAAAGTGCAGCTTTCGGTGGTTAATGAACAGTCGTCATGTTCGCCTAAACCACCGAAAGTCAGAATTTCTAGCAAAAATGCCTTTGGTAAAAATCAATTTTCTCAGCCGTGGAATGTCCGTTTTACACGTTCAAATAGTCGATTTTTAACTAAAGATCATAATATTTCCAATGGTGCAATAAGATTTGTATTTGGAGCTAGGAAAGCTAGAAAAATTTTCCCTACAAGATTAGGCATCTTTCCTTCAAAAATGTCGGTGCGTTTTTGAGTGCTAACATCTGGCTCCAACTGGGATGGATACCTCCCTGTGAGGTCTCCAAGAACCTAGCAGACCTTGTGCCTTTAGTATTGGGCCATGGAGTCATTCATCCTTTTCGGTGGTTAATGAGCACACGCACGGGCTCGCCTAAACCACCGAAAACAGAAACTTACCCAAAAATCAAAACTTGATAAATCTCGATTACCTGTGCAAAAAGAATATCCCTCTGCTATGTTCTGTACTTAATTTTCTTGGTGACTGATTGATTTATCCTATTTTATTTCCCTAACATGTGAAGCTACTCAGGCTTCACTTCTCATGTTGATCATTATATGGTCAATGCGTGCAACCCAATCTTGCATTCTATTGCAGCAGTTTCCCATATAATCCTTCAGTTTAGAATAGTAGACATCCTTCAAGTGTAAATCTTTTTCTTGGAAAAGACCTGCAAGAAAAGTTACATATGCAAAAGGAGGATAAAAATGAATGGTAACAGATATTTGTAAAGCCACAGATCCAGTGTATGTGAAAAATTTGTTAATCAATATCCTTTAGACCCTGGAGTATTTCCAGCCAGCGGGGAGCCCAATTGTAGCATAAGAGGATATACAGGGCTGAATTATTTATCTCCTCTGACACTGACCTTTGCAGCATAATCATCCAAAGTAGCTTTGATACCTTTCCAAATTTTCTCTTCTCCTTGTGAATCCAACCATAACGAATATTTCTTAGGTGTCAATTTTACCCTCTGCAGAGGAGATTCCAACTCATCTGGAGCTCGAGAATAAAGATGATGAGGGACCACACTGCGAGGTAGATATTGTAGGAGAGGACTGCTGCCAATTTTGGTTGTTTCTTGAAAGAACAAGGGCTTTAAAACTCGAAGGGGCCGGTAAGGTGCACCCAACTGCTCCACCTGAAAAAAGTTCTGTCCAACCACCAATTCTAACTCTACCATATTCCTGGTCAACCGCAATTTTCCTGATTCTGAAAGAGGCCTTACAAGAGCAGCATGTCGAACAAAGAAAGTTAGCACACGAGCAGCTATCTTTCTAGTAAGCCTATTCTAGATCGTGTATCAAAACAACAACAACTTCAGATACAAAGCATTTTTAGATCCTCTGATATTTTTCCCTTTAAGAATGACCAAATATAGTCAAAAACTTCTTTTTAACTTTCTTCTTCAAGAATAGTGTTTAGACTTGGTTTGATAATTCATAATCATCCTATTCCAGAAGATTTCACATCATTCCAACTTGAATATCTCGAATCTGGGCAAAATTTTGAATATTCTGGTTAAAACAACTTTCTGTGGTTAACAGTATTTGGATTTAAGCACCTTATCCACCGAAAGCACTTCTTTTCGGTGATTAATGACCACTGGAGGGATCGCCTAAACCACCGAAAAACAGAAGTATTTCAAAAATCAAAATATCAAAATTCTGATTACCTGCATGTTTGTAAATGACTTCAGGGCTTCTTAGATGAAGCTCTTTTCTCTCTGACTAAACTTGTAATCTCCTCTTGATGGGTTTCAGCGTGCAACTCTCCTTCCATAGAAGTGGCAATTTGAACAAGGGCCTCTAATCCAAGTGGTCTAGTTATGACATTCTCTTGAGGAAATAATACCGTGGTGTAAATCTTCCAAGCAGCAGCAGCAGCCGCAACCTTCATGCCAATGTAACCACCTCCAATTATAACAAGTTTTTGGCACTTTGCATAAAAGATACCAATAAATCAGCATCAGCAACATCTCGAAAATAATGGATACCTAGCAAACTTCCTCCAATTGTGTCTGGTAACCTTGAAGCACTGGGAGGCGGTTGTAAGTGTTTGTGTTGAGATATCCAGGCCTGTCATTCAATCCCTTTTCCCTTATAAAGAATGGGGCTCTTTTGCAATTTCAAGAAATGTAGACCCTTGAATTAACTCCATCAGTAATTTTGGTACACCATAAGATTTCCCTGTTAACATACCTTTCTGATGCAAGATTGACTAGAATTTGCAACCATCCTTTTCAATGAGAATCTGATTCTGAATGCAATCCAGATTGGAATGATGAGCTAAGTAATTGGTATGGGAGTTGTTTTCATCTTCATTCAAGAACACAAAGCTTCCTTCCCTTTTTGAGTTAATATCCCCTTCCACCAACACTGTTTTCAGCTCTTCTACGTGAATTTTGACCTTCGCCAGGTGCTACCTGAGTCACATCTCCAGCTGCAATTATACTAAGCATGCCCAAAACAGCTATTGTAATACCATGCCTGGCAGCCAAACTAAATTGACAAAAATGCTTACTGTAATAGCACATACAGGAATAATCACAAATTTGTATCCCAAAGTCAACCCAGAGATAACCTTAGTTGCTGTTGTAGTCCTGCATGAATGAACAACACCTCGGACCGGGCTGTAAGCATTTCTTGTGTAGTACTCTGTGACAAAACCAAAAACAAAGCCAGCCCACAATCCATTGATTAAGCAAACAACGGTACTCATCGGCTTAATGAGCAAGGGGTAGCACATGGCAATATGTCTACTGCTGCCTTGATGAAAATACCAACACCGCGCTCCATAGTAACCTTGGCAAGGAACAGGTCTTCCACAATAAGCGTTCCTTGGATCCTTCAAACTGAAGAAATCATCGAAACAGGGCAGACATCTGTGAAATAGAGAACTTGGCGCTTGGGCTTTGCGTGTCGACTCGTGACTTGGATTGATTTGGTAGTTGGCTTGATCTGTGGCTTAATCCTTGGCTTGCTGATATAAAACGACCTTCCTTTTTTTTAGAGACAGCCCTCGACACCTGTTACACATGAAAAGGACACGATATCTAAATAGATACCCTGCAATCTAGAAAAACTGAATTCAGCTCTTGCATCTGTCAAATTTTGCTCCGCAAGATCCAATCTTAAAAGTTTTAAACATGATCTGAATCATCTTCTCTCTGTTCGCCTTGGTTTCTTTCCAAAAGTCTCGGTCAATATTTTGGATATTGCAGGAATACGAGAACCTGAGCCAACAACTTCAACCACATGAATCTTATCTACATTATCTCCTGCTTCAATCAAAACCTGCTTGCAGGGCCCTTTGACGCGCTCGATCATTAGTGGTGCAAGCTGTTCAATTTAATCTCGTTTGATAAACCCTCTAACATCTTTCTCATCCATTAAACACTCAATCGACCTGAGGATTTGATGTAGTTGCGTGGCATGTGAATTAATTTGGTATGGGAACCATATTATAGCGCTTAGTAGCCATCTGGCCAACTCCTCCTCT
>JASDQU010188398.1:6303-19829 GCA_032191745.1 Picea mariana
ACCATCAAATGCATAGCAACGTCGTCGGACGTACTGTGGGACCGTCAGTTATACAACACATATCCTATGTTAGTCTCATGAGATAGCTGATGAAATCAGATGTATTGTGGGATCGTCGATTATCCGATGCATATGTTACATTAGGATCGTCGGATAGTCAACAAAACCAACCGTTGGATGCATAGAAACTTCATTGAAAGTACAACAGGAACGTCGATCATCTGATGCATATAATCGAAAAATATTGGACACCACACAATTGGATATATGGTGCCTCCGAAAAATATATCCTACTTGGAAGTCGGTTATCAATGGTAGTGGATGTCATAATTCCGACGACTAGATATCGAAAATAAGGACATATATGAATGATGTTTTGGTCCTTATGACTATCAGCATACCAAATACCTTGTGTTGGATATCTGATGGTCCACTTTGAGTTGGATAATTTGAATAAATTAAAACAATGGATCTGATAGCCACATTTTTTCGAAGTACCGACAGACATGCATCGAGAAACCGACATACAACTGCCAGAATTTTCCCAAAAACTCTAATCATCAATCACATATTAACACAACAATTTAATATTCATCATTAGAGACAAAAACTATAAAAAAATTGAATTAGATAACTTATCAACAGATTCAGAGGCTCTTACTCATTACAACATCCATTCATGAGATGAAATCAGAAATAACTATTCTTTAGATCCAATCACACACGCTTTTGATGAAAAAACATAAAAACTTTGTCTCTGGTCCTAAACAAGACTTCTCAATTAAGGCAGCTCCGAAATAGTTCTTTACAATCCAAAAATGAGGGTCTTTGAAAAAACCATCGACCTTTGATAACATGTCGATCCTCCTATTTATAACATATTATTAACTAAAAATAATTATCAAAAGTGCAAGTTAAGTAAAAAGAAACATTGCCACATGGCGCTTTCATCGCTCAGTCTTCCAAGAGTCATCAAATGGTTTCACTTGAGTGGATGAATCTTCTTGTACTCCGACCATTGGACGTAGAGATCCCCGCATGTGTTGGCATACAAGAATCTGTGTTGGTCCATTGGGGATAAAAGGATCTCCTTTATTTCTACTACCTGTGCCTGATACTTGACTATTCTAGCACTTAACTGCTACAACATGGTCCAAGCCTTGATCGGGCATTCTATGAACTGTTGCACTTGACCTGATGCCATGTTCGCCACCTTTGCTATCTCCATAGCCCATGATGAGTCTTGTTCAGCATGTAAGTTGACCATTTCATGCAAGTCGACAAAGTCATCAGGTGTGCCAAATTTTGGGAGGCCGATGTCTCTCATCGATCGGTTGATCTTGGTCCAGCTCTTTTCGCACTTGGCCCATTTCTCTTGGATTTCCTGATCAGTTTCTTGGGACATTTTTACCCAGTATTCAGCTAACTTATTTATGTGATCGATGTTGTTATCCCTTAGTACCCGAATGTCGTGCTCTTTGGCGTCTCGGCCCTGCTAAACAACGCTGATGTAATCGATCCTTTCCACTGCTTGGTGTGCTTTCTTGTACCATATTTCCATATCTTTGCACATCGCCAACACCATGAGGATGTCTTCTTCGAAGTCAGGTATTCCTGCAGTGAAAAGGTTCTTCTCATTTGTAAATTTACTATAGGCGTCCTGTAATTCACTTCTCAAGAACACCGTGGCATGTGTGGAGTCCTAATAATATTTTTCCAAATGGCATAGATGTTCCAACTCCTTAAATGCAATGGCCAGATCCTCTTCATCCCTTTTCTCTCTATCCAGGGTGGCATCTGTGATTTCCATCCCTACGTTGATAAGCTCAGATGTATTGGCATGCTTCGTGCTAATCAATTTTTCCTTTGTGGTGATGAGGATGGAACGATCCAGAGTAAGCCTCTGCTTCTTATTGGTTCTCTTCACGATGAATTTCCTCAATTTGTATTAGCTCTGGGCCACTTGGACCTACCTGGCTCTTAACTGGGTTGTCGACAGGGACCCTTGCCATTTCTATGAGGTCTGGGTCATTCTGCAGCTGATCAATTACTATTTGTGTCTGTTTCATTAGGAGAAATCCCCTTGCATGTGCCTATGGTGTCATAGACAATCCCCTGTTCTGCACCTTTGTTGCCTCTGCTACTATGATTTCTTCCCTAGCTCTAAGAGCCTCTTGAGCCAACTATTATATTTTCATCGCCTTCTCATCCATGCTCATGGCTCTGAACCTGGTCATTTTTGGGTCGGCCATCCTTTGTACCACCTCATCCCAATCCTGGGAATTTTTTGTGAAGACTTCATCTTCGAACTTGTCATGATCATACGACCAGCAGGACGACACTTGTGAAGCATGTTGCAAGACCAGGCCCTTTAGATCGTGCTTGCGGAATCATCACGTCGGGAATCTGAACTCGAGTTGGCTCAACCCTTCTTGTTTGGCTTGAGAAGTATCCTTTACCAAGTAGAACCCTACATGGAAACCATAGGGTATGAACACCCGTTTCTTGTCCTTGACTAGGGTGGTGTTGTAGCCCTGCAAGATGGTTTGATAACATATTTCTCCTACAACAAGCCGGTCTAGGACATGAGATGGTAGAAGATGTGATGCTCCGATGGCCCCGAACACCCTAATGTAGGTGGCGTGCTCATCCAAATACCAATGGCCTACCTTGGATATCATCTTTTTAGCTTCCACCAATAGCCTTGGGCATTCCTTCTTAAAAAGAATAAAATAAATTCGAGCGATGAATTCATCGCAGATGAGGGAGTAGGATTTCTTATACCTATTTTCCCATATCACGTTGAAGTAGACGTGTACCGAGAGCTTTGCAACATGCCATTTTATATTCATGTAGACGAAGATGTTTCTGGTGCACATGACATCGAGCAAGTATGAAGCCATGTAAAACGTTGGTGCTTCCCCTTCCTTCGACGCCTGGTCTTGCTTCACACAGATTCTCAGTTGCTTGGAGATTATTTCTCACCAGTTGAAGATGCACCCAACGATCGCAACTGTGTATTCCAAAGTCATCCATGCCTCTAAAAACCTGGAGAAATATTTCTCTCCGTACAATTGACAGATCAGAGCCATCAAATAGACATATGGCTCCCTTAAGTTAGTTGTCCCATACCAGCCAGTGATCTGGTTGGTAAAATTCTTGTCCTCCCTCCACCATGAGGCCATCACTCGAATGGTGTCATGGTGTTAGTAGAACTTTATGACGAAGTCTATGTTTAGCCACTCCTCTCGGTCCTTGAGTTTGTAATACTTTTGAACTTCTACCGGGAGGAAAACTCTGACACACCCGCCATTGTCATCATCGATTAGACACTTATGTGTGTCTGTGTGGTCAATGAGCCATTTAAGAACTTTTATGCAGGGAAAAATGGGGGTTCTTCTTGCCACCATATGTAGATACGACCGTTGGATGTTCGGGAATACCTGGTCATCGAGTGCCCTTACATTTGGATCACTGTATGGGACATATTCTGGGTACTCTTCTCGACTAATCATGTTAAAGAGATCCCCCTAATGTGGGAACACCATCTTCGACCTTATGCTTGCCTCTGTATCTCCAAAGGCGGGGGGTTGGACGAAAACCTTCTTTGTTGTTGTTTTGATGACAGGCTCCGGCCTAGGGGCGTACTCCAATCACCTCACGGTACCCAGAGAAGAACCTTCGCCCGTCTCTGGTTCTTTCATCTTTGGTGCTCTTGGTGAGCATCTGGTGGTTGGCTTTCTTGGCGACATCCTTCCTGCAACTTAAACATAATTTGAGGGACTATAAAAACCGAGAAACTCACTTACAAAAATTACAGCCAATGAATTTACAGATTTGGATACATACCTCTGAAGCTTGTTAAAACCTGGTTATTTTGACAATCACGGGATCGATACAACCTTCGAGTCGCTCTTCTTGCTCCTGAATTCTCTTATGCACAGAATGATTTCGTTTACAACAACTCATGAGACTTTAAACAGGGAAGATCTTACCGTTTCACATCAGCCATTCAATTCGGGTTATGAGTGAAATTGTAACAAATTTGTTGCTGAATATCTAGAACTTAAATTCATCGTGGGTTGACGGCAGAGGCGCGGGTGGTGATGTGGTCTATCAGTAATTTTGAACGGTTTTTTTGATTGGCGCACGAGGTAGCAACTAATGTGAGATTGGGTATTAATTAGCTTCTTAAATGCTCAAAATATGATCGTATCTTATGCTAAAACATCCCATCGTGTCGCTCTCCCAGTGGGTGGATCGAGGATCGGGGGTGTGTTATGAACGTTTTTGTTGATAGCCTCCTGCAAAAAGTTCCGACGCCGATCGATTTTACCATACATTGCTGACGCGACAACGCATACTCGGAGGTATGACTCGGACCTAGGGAGCCAAGGTTAACTCAGGATAGCATTAGATCGTACGACCCTCTTACATGGTAAAGACACGTGGCATTGAGGACTGATGACTTAATTCGCTTGTATTAATCAGATTTGGGATTTTCCTTAAGTTATTCATTCTAAAGCAAACCTTAGATTGCCGATGCCGAAAAGTGCCCAGGATCGGCTATTAGCGATAAATCTATCAAAGCGCTTTCGGATCGCCCCCCTTGAAAAAGTCCTGATGCCGAAAACACATCGGGGATCGATGATCGGGAGTAACTTTTATTGTGGTTAGAATGTTTGTTGTGATCCTTCTAGGTTTTATGTTCTTCGTTAAAGCTTGTCCCCTCCCGTTTTTTACCAATGCCAAAGAGGAATCGGCTATCGGCGATATCTTTATGCACAAACCAAAACTTCCTTTTGTTTATGCCGATGGAGATTGATGCTCGATGACTGAGGTTTTCTGAGTGGTTCTTTTTCCTTCTTTGAATTCCTTCTGATGTTGACCCTGATCGCGTTTGGTGAAGTGTTTGGCCGCCGATTCTTTATTTAGGTGTTTAAGGTCTTTTTAGTCATGAAGTTTCATAATTTCAAGCATACCTGAATAGGTGATGAGCATCATGAAAATAACCAAAGACAAAACATTTTTTCAAAAATGAAATCAAATCAGACAGTGTAGAAGATCAAGTGGTACCCAAAAAGTAAAAAATTGACAAAGGATTTTTTAGGATGTGTTGAGTGCTCAACAATTAGGTTCTTACCACCTTACATTTTTCATATTTTTGAATTTTTCTCTTTGCCATAGGATCGATCCCATCGAAGTGTGACACAGAACCTTCTATGTTGCTTTAGAAGTGTCGTAATTAGGTGGTAGAGCTTTCCTCTACATGGATGCCTTAGATCCTTTGCTGCATTTTGGCGTCCATGCTATGAGTTTTTCTCCATATACTTGGGAGTCCTTTTAGTCCCACCCTGATTGTATATCAAAGCCTCATTCTTCTTCATATTTTCTGGCTTATACCCAAGGGACTCCCTATGAGCATGGTTTGTTGTCTTTCAGGCTCGCTTAAACTTTGAAAGCAACATCCAACATGAGCTTATTTATTCTTTTTGGCCTCGTTTAGATTACTTAAAAAAAGAAGCCACTTTGGAGTCTTCTTTAATCCCTTTTCAGACTCTCTAAAATTGAAAATATTGTCGAGCGATCTTGTTGCCCTTCATGCTCGTCAAACTAAAATTTGAAGGCACATCTGTCCGGCGATAGTTTACCCTGTTTTCGGTCTAGATGATTAATTCACGAATAAATGTATGCCCTAGGAACTTTGATTCTCTAGGAGATTATATTCAGGCATAAGTTTAACCCTTTTTCGGGCCCGAGTGACTAAATTTTTAAAAAAGGGCCATTCTCCTTGGTTTTGGTTTATCTCTTTTCCAGGCCTTGGAGATTATCTACGAAAAAGGAACCCCCCAAGAGTCCATAGTTAATCTCTTTTCAGACTCCCTAAATATGAAAATATCACCGAGTGACCTTATTCCTTTCACACTCGTTAATTGGTCTAGAAAGAACATCTATTTGGCATAAGTTTAACCCTTTTTTGGCCAATAGATTATCCAGAAAAAAGGTACGCCTCGAGAGACATGTCTCATCGGGAGAGTTCTCCTAAGTTATATTTCATACTTTTTCTGGCTAAGGAGACTAAACTTAGAAAAAGGATGTGAGTCCATAGTTAAGCTCTTTTCAAATTTCCTAAAATTGAAAAGATAGTCGAGTGATCTTGTCTCAGTCACACTCATTAAAATGGTTTTGAAGAGACATCCTTTCGGTATAAGTTTAACCATTTTTAGAACCGACTGGACTAATTATGAAAAATCAACACTCTGGAGTCTTCTTTTAGTGTTTTTTAAACTCTCTAAACGTGAAAAATCACCGAGCTTACCTTCTCTGGGCTCGTAAAACTCCACATGGAAGGAGTCTTGTTGTGTCATACCTAATCGCGTCGCATGTCTCATCCTTTAGTCTTTGGCCTAATGTCAGCTTCATGTTGTTATTAAATTAACCTTCAAAGCATTGCTTAAATGCAAGCCTTGCAACACTTTTTCCCTTGTGATATGACAACTTGACCCATGGAGGAATTTTCCTGAGTGTCCTTATCCTGCACATGTCTCCTTGCACCGAGCATCGGTATGTTCCATGTGCTTGGAACTATTTTTCTTTTCCATGACACTCGTTCCTCCTTTGTAACATAGCATTATTTTATTCTTTTTCAAGCTCGTTACAAATTTGAAAAGGACAAAAAAATCAAATATTCCAAAAAGAGGGGATGGGATATACATTCTCTTTTATCAGCAACAAGATAGTTTCCCTTGGAGAAAGCACATCCTTCTGTTTGTTTGTCAAGCATTGGGATCTAGTGTCCAATCAATTTTGGATTCAAAATCAATAAATTTCTATGCCTGATGATCGCGATCCTCTAGTATTTCCCCGATAGCGTGTCGAAAACCTCATAGTAGTGAGTCTTACACTCTTATTGTACTCCTACCTGAGTTTTGAAGATCTTGAAGTTGTTTCTCAAGCTATGAAGTCCTCATCTCTAGCCACAAGCATCAATGCTTCTTGAAGATGCATATCATATTATACTTGCATATATTTAGATGATTTCGAGATGTAGATCTGCTATGTATTGTTTGTGACTACACTTTATATAGACATTTATATTTTTTCTAGTAGTCATATATGACATGGATCTGTAGTGCACTTGATTGACAACCATGCTTAGTTCATCCCAAGAATGGGTATGTCCTCCTTAGAGAGATTATCATTGTTTTGCAGACGGCACACTCACTAACACTCGTCTCAGACTCACTTAGCTCTGTGCCTTCCCACTGGTAAAGATTTTGTAATTTATTTCAACCATCAGTTTCTCTTATGACCTCACACATTAGGGGGCATCTGTTATAGTCCAAAATGCCTTATCTGTGCATATAATACATTGGCCCTCCCTTTTGCATACTTTTCCAAAATACTATTGAGGCTTCCTCTTAAAAAACCATTTTTTGGAGAGTGTACACATGTTTCATACTAGTTAGCCTGCGTACACATGCATGTTGCATGCTAGTTAGCCCACGTACATATGCACACTGCATGCTAGATAGCCCGCGTTTACCTCCAAAAGTTGCAAAAAATATAAAATTGCGTAGAATTCAGCAAAGTTTACGGACTATGGAAGGTTTCCTAACCATTTTACCCCTTGTAGCTGGTCCCCAAACTGAATAACCATCTTTTTCTCATTAAAAAGAGGTCTTGGGGTGTCATTTATGATAATAAGCAAGAGAATAAGAAAACTCTGCCAAAATCCCTTCACTTTCTTAGCCCAAGTTTTGCATCCTATTATGAGTTTTAGCCTCAGCCTTCCCCTCCAGCCTTTCTCCTTATGGAACCCTTCCTCCTTCCTTTGGTGATAAGTTGGTTGCAAGAAGCTAATGTGGGATTGAGGCACTTGGAGCCATGACAAAGGATCCTGAACCTGGTTCGTGTAGCAGTTGCCAACAAAGGTTGTAATATTTTTTGTCTTGAAATTTAATAAAAGAGTTCGTCCTTGTCCCAAAATATTATGTTTGTATGCTTTTGTTGATTTATACATTTATATCTATGTCTAAATTTTGAAAGTGATCAGTAGAGATTGCATATGTTGTAGCATTGTACTCCTAATCTTTTGTAGGTCAACTTTGGGAGGAGATCCACGATCTAGGAGGTGGAAACAAATGAAATAGGTCTATGCCAACCGCAAGGACTAAAGGTGCACTCATTAACCCTCTTTCCTCTCTCTCAACACTTTGTTTAGATGGTTTTGGGGTAGCTTAAGAACATAATAGTCTTTTAAGGGAAGTCATCGCTCTGCCTTTACCTAGACTTAGTATAGGGGGATTTTCCCTGTAGCAATCACTCAGCCTTTCTTAATTCCCATTTTGCATAAGGACTCTCATTAATGAATGAGAAGGGTTCATTTGGAAGATAGTTTAGGATTGGGGTTCCATTGTCTATCTATATGAATAATCCACGTGGTTTCATTACAAAGAGGAATATTAGCAAGGTTATTCTAAAAAAATTCCATTGGAGAGATAAAGAACCATTATTCATATCCCTTCATTGCCCAAGTTCACTTTCCCTCTTTCTACTTTTGTGCCCTTCAAAGTGGCCATCCACGAAGGAGCTTGATGTATACATATACTAAATTTGGAGATTAATCATACAAGGCGGTAAAAGGGCCCTCCCATGGAGAGATTTGGAGCTCACTTGCTACTACAAACTCTCTTTAGGTGTTGCATTGTAAGTTATTGTTTTTTCCATGAGAATAAATCAAACATTGTTTTTTCCCCAGATAATTTCTTTGTAATTTTATAATTTAACACTTTCATTATTTACATTCTTTCTTTCAAGTTAAAGAATATGTTTGCATGCGAGCCTTGTGTCCTTTCAATATTTGTTGGTACCTACTTTTAGCAACAAGCTAGATTAGGACTTTTTGTACACCAATATAATAAATTGTCCACTACACTTGGGATTTGCATTGAAGGCAAATGATTATGGGACATTAATATTGGCTTTGGTTGTATGAAAAGGTGGAGAAAGAATAAAAAACTAGTGTTATTGGTGGTTATAATTAGGAGGTATTAACATTAGTTAAATCAATGTTGGTGCCAATTCCAGTATTTTGGCATTCCTTGGCATATGTTCCAGTTGGCATTATAGAAAAGATAAGAAAAAATTATATATTCCATTTATTTGGAAAGGTAGGAAGGAAAAATGAGGTCTCTAACTAGTAAAAGGGAAAAGGTTAGCTAATCCTAAAGTCATGTGTGGATGGGGAATGAGAAATATTCATCATTTTGGGAAAGCCTTGGTTGCAAAGAGCCTTTGGAGGCTTACTTCTCTACAAGCTTTGTGGAAAAAGGTAATTAAAGAAAAATATATTCAACCCCTATCCATTGCAAGTTGTATTTGATCCAAGATAAAATCTCTTACAAAGCCTTCTATTGTTTGGAAGGACCTCATTCTAGATTTCCCTCTTATTGGAAAATGATTGGCTTAGAAAGTAGGAAGTGGTCAAAGTGTTAGGATAGGAGAGGATCCTTGAATCGGTAATAATAAGGAACACAAAATGTCTAATGATATTATTGCAATCCTTTGAGGAAGAGGGATAATATCCACAATAGATGTTGTCTCAGGTAAATTTTGTACATTCTAGAATCAAGGGTGGAAGAAGAAACACGATTTAGATATGGGAGGTATTTGGTAGAACAATGGAATTCCTTAGTCAGTGGGTTATCAATTTGTTCTATCAAGATAAGGGATTAAGAGGATGAGCTAATGTGGTCTCAAAATCCTACGGGGGTATACACAACAAACCTGGTTATAATGTGATGTTTCTAGTAGAGCAAGTGGACTATTGGTGGTGGAAACCAATCTATAAACAATAGGTTCCCCTAAGGATAATCTCTTATTTTGGTTGGTAGTAAGCAAGAAATCTCTCACTTGGGATATCTTACAAAAAGGAGAATGGTTGGGGCTAGGATACTATGTATTAGACAATTCAAATGAGGAGACCCTCCAACACATTCTCATGGACTATTCCTTTGCACTAGAAGTCTATAAATAGGCTCCATATTTGACAAGTAATATTGGTTTCGATCATATGTATTAGAGAGATATAAGAAGTGGATGGAGGAGCCAAGGCTGGCCAATTATAGATCTCTCTCCATCTTTGTATCCCGAGCTTAATGGATTACTAGAGGTCACATTCTCTTTGAGAATATGTCATTTTTACCTCTAGAAGTGTTCTTTAAAATTTGGTGCTCCTTTGAGCATGGTTTCAACATTCTCCAAAGTACAAAACTCGAAGGCGGATTTGAAGGCTATAATTAGACCAATTCAAATATTGGGGTGTTTTTGATAGGGAAGCTAAAGGAACCTTGGCCTCAATGGAGTTGGAAGTATTCTATTTCTCACCTCTTCTCATAGTTTCTCTTTTAAGGAGTAATTGGGATTGGGAAGTGACAATTGGGATGAATTGCATGCACTAAAACTATTCTCACCTCTTCTCATAGTTTCTCTTTTAAGGAGCAATTGGCATTGGGAAGAAACAATTGGGTTGAATTGCATGCATTAAAATTATTTCTCAAACCGACTCTTGAGAAGAACACAAGGAAGCTTCAGGTCTTTGGGGATTCAATGAATCTAGTTGTACATTGGGTCAAGGGCTCCAGTATTCTTCAAAACTTAGCCTTGAGATGTCCTCTTGATCAAATTTTAGGGGTAGTTGGGAAATTCATTGAAATTTATTTTCAACGTGTCTATAGAGAGAAAAATCAACAACTAGACGAGCTCTCAAAAGTAGTGGTTCAAGGTCCTTTTGGTATCACTCTAATAGAGGAATTGTTACACATGATTTTGGTCACTCTGGTGATGTCTCTACAAGTGATGTGTTCAGGCTCCCACAAGGACTTTTTGCCTGAGAAAGATGGTTGTTGTCTTCTTCCAAAAAACACGTTTTTAAGATGAGTTCGCAGGCTGCCTATGTTATAGGGTGTGAGAATCCCTCATTCTCGTAGGCCACCCACACTTAGGGTGCGAACTATTGGCAGTTTTCTCTATAGATAGGGTGTGAACCTGTTTTTAAGCTTGGAAAGGAGAAGAAGCCACGAAGGTTCTAGAAGAGGATCTTCTAGAAAATGAGTTGGCATTCGCATGGTTGGCATCCTACTGACTTCTCCGATTTGGTGGGATCATCCTCATCCATGTAACCATCCCTCCTTCTCCTATATATTGAAAGGTTTCTCATGGAAAAGGTTAAGCAATATTGAATGAAGAATTGGTAAAAGAATTGTGTGAAGAACCCTGCTTGGATAGAAGATTGAAGACTCTATTTGGTCTATCAATAGGTATTGGATCTTCTTCATGCAAGTGCAGAGCAAGTGTGTGTGTTGGAACCAAGGGTCACTGAAAGGAATCTTGCAACATCAAGGCGATTAGGTTGTATATTCTACTTTCATTTAATATAATACAACGGCATGTCCCTTTCCCATAAAATCACTCTTATTTTATAGCATAACTCTTTGATCATATGCATAGGTTGACATTGAATATACTTTGTTATCTTCACTTTGGTTGGTTTGTGTTGTCTTGGACCTAACTTCACAAGAGCACCGGAGTGAAGCGGGAACAACAGAGACCTAAGGAATCAATATAAAGGTATGCCACTCATTCCTTCTTATTAGTAGATTCAATGACTACAACTTAGGGAAAGAGTCGTGTCTTGTCCTGTTTTGTTCTAGATCCAGGTGGATCTAGGCAGATCTGTTAGTGTCTGCACCTACCGATTTGTCCGATAACAAAATTGGCGACTCCACTGGGGATACAACCCATTTTTGGTGGTTTTTTCTTGGCCATTTTCTCTTAACCTACCATTTTTTATTCCCATCAATCTCTGAGTCTTGAGGAGACCCTTACAGACTCCCTGGATCCAGAAGTTCCCTCAGAAGTTTTGTCCTCTTTCCAAAATTTTCTTGATTACAGACCTTCTCACATTGCACCCTTCTGTAGCCTATGAGAACTACTAAAATTTGCACCATGTTGTTAAGTTCAGTGCAAACTTCTCACATTCTGCCTGTGTCTAGCCTGCGAGAATCCTTGATTCTCGCACTGTACCACACTGCTAGCCTGCGAACCCACTTGCAAAATTTTTGGATTAAGTCTTTTGTGTCCTTAGATGCCTAGATTTGTTTGTGTGTCTAGGAATAACTTCTCTGGCCAGTGATTGAATGTTTCTTGGCTTCAAATCTCGTGAATGATTAAGTTCTTCTTGATCATGTTTTCTCAATTTTTACCTCTTGGCCTTTTCGCAACAAGGGTATAATCTTCAGTTTTGAAATCCGAGTGCTTGTTTGGTTGGGAGCCTTTGATTGGTTTAAAAGTTGAGATCAATTGTTCTTTTCAATTGCTTATTACTTGCAAAATTGTTATCCATATGCATTTGAAGAGACTGGTCTTGTCAGTTTGTTATTTTTGTCTTCATTGAAAGATTGGTTTGGGTGTTTGTTGTATATTTCTTTTTCGTTGGTTTCTTGTTTTTTGTTAGTTCCACCCCTATTGTTTGGTTTCTAACAAAAATTAAAGACATTATCTTTTTTAAGCAACTTTTTATTCGAAAATATTGGCATTCAAGTACTGAAAAATAACGAATAGGGAATTTGCATTGTTCATGGTTGTTTGATATTACATTTCAGAGAAGATCATACATTGTAGTTCACATTGCTCCAGAAAACTCCTCTCTCCCTCCTGTAAATAGGATTCATTGAACAAGAATTTGTCTCATTCTTTCCTATTTATGCATTGTTGGGTCAGAGTCTCACACAACATCGGGTTCATTTCCGTCTCCTTTTGAGTAACAACAACCTTTAATAATATAGCGCAATTTTAAAATTCAACTAGTAACTTTTTCTAGGACTCTTTTACACCAACATTAGCTAGGCTAGAGATTTGGAATAGGCAGTGAGACACTCTCCAAAGCACAAAACACACAATAGTATCTTGTGATAAGGAGTGTCAAATTCCATTTGCAGCATTTTGTCCTGGGAATCCCTTCTCACACAAGGGTCAAACCCGAGGTCGCATTGAGATTGACAGAGTTACTCACCCTGCTTTGTTGATATTGGTGTAAAGATTGCACGTATTACGGGGGTCACTTGAAGGTATACCCACAATGATGAGTGGAATCTTCTCAAGTTGATTTCGGGCTAGATACCCTACCCTTGTGTGTGGATCAGACTGTCGATTGTTCCCCCAGGCATTATTGTTGTTGGTGGTAACCTTAGTAGCCTATCTGCTTAGGGTCTTACACAAGGTGACTGTGAAGGGGTAAGTCTTCACGGTACTTGGAATCAACATTGGCCAAACTCACTCGGGCTCCTTGGAGGGTATACCCACGATTGTGTGTGGGAGATTGCACCAAGGTTTAAGTCCGTTAAGTAGGTCGTCAACGTAACTTTTCCACCCTAGCCCAGTCCCTTCTTGTCTTGTCGTCACGATGTTGGATTTCATCACCAACTAGTGACTTCGGAATTGGAAGGTCTTGTTTGCTTGGTTTT
>JASDQU010188401.1:8177-19107 GCA_032191745.1 Picea mariana
TACCATCAAGGTTTCATTAAAATGCTAGTTTTGCATGAGCTTAGGAAATAGAGGATTAGTTGGAAAACCCTTATCACAAAACACCTTCCCATAGGAAACAAATCTGAGGGGGAAACCCAAAATGGTCCAAAGAAAAAACCCCAAGAGAAAAAGAGAAATAAGGATAAAAAAACTCCATTATCATCTAGGGAAGTGATCCAACATGAAAATGCAGGGTCCTCTTCCATAGTCAACAATACTTCTAAAAGATCTGTATCAAAAGATAAAAACAAACTAGTAGAGGAGACTTCAACGGTGGCAGTTGAGGAAGAGGACCATTAGAAAATGATGAAGAAAAGGAAGCATAGCTCATAAACTAAAAGTAATAGTCTGTGGCACACCCCCCTGTCACCATTTCACAATTAGAGAGGAAGAAAAGGAAGCCTATAAGCATCCCTGATACGGTACCTCCTTGTAAAAGAACTATGAGGAGCATGGCAAAGAATGGAAAAGAAATAGTTAATCCTTATACATAGGAAGATCCAATCGACCTTACCTCCCCTTCTGAGGATTTACCAATCCAAGATAACATCCCTAGTCTGACTGATGAGCAAGCCACTATTACTTTATGTGGGATGAGGGAGGAAGTCAAGGAAAGGGAGTGCACCCAGGCAACAATGGTAGAATCAACAAAGAACAAATGAAGAAAAGGATTGGGGAATTACAAAAACAAAATCAAGAACTCCAACAAGAAGTAAAGGAATATCAACTCTTGGATAGATATATCAAAAAGGAAAATGAGCAGTTGAAAGCAACCAGCCAACAAATTCAAGAAGACCATGAAGAGACCTCTAACAAGCTCAAGAAGATATTACGACTCCTACAATACATTGGGGTAATCAAAAGGGAGCTAAGAGAAGAGGCTTCAGCCATCAATATCATTGATCCACCAAAGTAAAGAACACAATCTCAAGTTTTGAAAAATTTTGGGTTTTGTTTTTAGTTGCATAGGGCATGCAATGATTTTGGCATGGGGGAATATTGAGACCTAAAATTGACATTCTCATTACCCTATTATACTCTTCACCTATACCTTTTTGGCCTACCTAGAGCTTGAGTGAATGACAAGAATGCTACCAATTGCCAGTGATAAGGTCATAAGGTAAAGTATGGTTAATTCATGTATTTTGTGGTTTATTGAGTTAAGGAATTAAATATTTCATGTACTAATGCTCAATTTGTCATATGTTAATATTTGACCTCTAGATCTCTAGCATTCCTGTACTAGCTCTGGCATGATCCGGTACCTGTGCACCAAGACTGTTGCTGTCTGATCCGGTACGAAACGCATCTGGTACTAAATCTTATCTTCTGTGATCTGATACCAACAACCACACTCTATTATGATCTGCTACCAACAACATGTTCTTTTATGATCTGGTACCAAAGGCCATGCTCTGTCATGATCTGGTACCACCGTTTGCACACTGTCATGATCCAATACCATCTACCTATTACAATCCAATACTCATATGGAAGAGCCCAATGCACTAAGTTAAGTGCCAGATCTCACCTAAGTCAATTGGTGGACGTCTAGTTTCTATGATAAGGATAGTTTATTGATTGCCTCATCCTCATGCACTTCGTGTCATGAGGATGAAGCTAAAGATGTAACCTAATGATTAAACTTAAAAACTAATTGATTTTCAAATCACTTCGTCTCCTTCTGTTTCACGATGTAGACTATTAAATAGCCATGGCAAGGATGGTAGAAGAGTAGGAGAGTTAGCATATCATCAATATGTAAGCAACGTATGATAGTAAAGAACATATTTCTGAGTAAAGATTAATGGAATGTCATTTTATCTCCATATTTTGATTATCTATGATTAAGAATGAGTTGAGTTGTTAAAGAGATTTTTTATTTTATGTTTTGAAGTGTGAGTGAGAGCAATATGTGTGTTAAAAGAAAGCTTCATGTAGACTTCAGCAGCTGACCTATTGAAGCGGCAAGGGCCCACCGCTCAACAAAGGTCAGCCTCTTCGTAGATTAGCATTAGTGTTTGTTTTCAATAGTATAAACATTGAATTAGCTAAAGCTTTAACTCTGTTAGATTATAGCAGTAAAACTTAGATTAAGATTTCCATTCTATAATTGCTTAGAGATCTTTAATTGCTCTGTTTTTTCATATACTCTGTTTCTGTTCTCATGAGTTTTATTTTTTTAAGTGATCATAGTTGTTGGCAGAAATAGTCAAAACTACTTGGGTAAGAACTAGTGAACTTCATTGTGAACCACAACAGAACAAACATATTGACTGTCAAACTACCCATGCTATGTTGATTGATGTGTGATTTCCTTTCAAAAAGTGTGGATTGCATAGTGAGTTTTATGGGTCAGACATCAGAGTTGATTTATCAAACCAATTCCATCTCATACTTGCATGTGCCATAATGGAATAGATATCCTCTCTGAGAAGGACAATCAAAGTGCATTATATTTTTCTATTTTGATTTGTTTCTAGCATACATAATCTAGTTTGATTCTATACTCGTGACATTAGAAATTACCTTTCTTGTTGGTGTCTTGTAACTCTGTTGATTACGAATCCTGGATTGATAATTAATGAGTGCATTATATTAAACATATAAGTAGCACAACAACTACCAAGGAGAAGGTTGTAGATGTGTTGACCAGGCCACTGCCGAGTAATAAGTTTGAGCACTTCGGAGACAATCTTGGTGTTGTCCATCTTTAGAGGGAGTGACAAGGTACAAATGCATTGCAGGGTAGTAGATGTCCTGAGGACATGTTGTAGCTATTTGAGAGCTATCCACATGAATTGGATGCATTGGTTGTGAAGTTAAAAAGGTGCACATGATGAATTACATATGCATTACAGGGTAGTGGATGTCATGGTGACATGGTGAATCTATTTGAGAGCTACCACAAGACTTGGATGCATTGGCTGTGAAATCATGTTGTACTATGGATATCCGATGATGTATAGATTCATATCTTCAACAATCAATGGTCATGAGCTCATTAAGAGGGAGTTTTGATATTTTGATGTAACTACGAAATATATTCTTTTGTATTTGTATTGTTCAAAAATCAAGAAGGTTATTGTAATATTATTGTATAAATCGACTCAAAATAAATTATTATTTTATTTTTATCCTTATTGTAAAAGTCAAAATGGCCCTTCTTAGGGTTGCATATTTTTGGTAGTCAAGTCATGTGTATAAATAGAGGTTGAGTTCATCTCATTTGTACACACACACAACTCACCTTCTCTTGTGTATTTGTAGAATAGCAAGGAAGGTATAGTGTAGGAGGTATTAGTTTCTTGGTCTTTGGTATCTTCATCTTGGTTTATTTGTGGAGAGCTATAATGTGACATTGTACTAGTTGAAGGAATCTATACTGAAGAATTGGTTGCTTGGTTTTCTCTCCCATGAGGGTTTCCCAGGATATATCTTGTGTTTTGTGATTGTTTATATTTCAGTGATCCTATTACATGCAATTTTTAATGAATGTTTAAGAAGATAACAGTAGCTTCTAAAATTATAACACATTGAGCATTAGTTACAGGGCTAGGAGACTTCCTCTCTATCTTGTTTCTAGTAACTTTGGGAAGGGAAGTGGGGGGACCAAAGGACTGTTGAGAAGAGAAGGGGAAAAATTCCTTTTTTGTGAAAGGTGCATAGGGAATGAGGGACTATGGGCTAGTTGCAACAACAGACATCTAGAACTAAGAAATTTTGTTGAGAGTCATACCTTAGTGTGTCACTACAATTATTTCACCTAGTGGAGATAATACCCATCTCGGGGGTGACCTTCTGTTGAAATCTTGTGAGAGACAACGTCTATGGTTGGGAGGAAAATTTGAGTCAAGGCTATAGTTGGTGACTTTCATAAAAGATAAGTGTTCTTAATGTATTTGTCTTGTTTATTGTGTGCTTGTTTATCTATGTTTGACATGGGTTAATTATTGTATGTTGTTGCATATAAGTATTTGATCTTATTGTGTTTAATGTTGCTTGCACATGTAAGTATAGTGCTTATAACATGTATTAGTAGTTGTGCATGGATATGAAAAATGAGGTTAGTCTTTCCAGTTAATTTAACCTTGTGATTTTGATTATGAGTGATCATGGAAGAGGATTGAGTGGCCAGGCACGCAAGGTTGTATCCTATGTGCATTAAGAGACCATAATTCATGTGTACATTTAAGGAAATAGACTCCACACATATTGAAATCAGAAGTGGCACATGACACCTAGATGGATGTGCACATAATTATACTATGTGATCAACATGTTGGCCACAATTATTTGAGTTACTTTTGTTGCTTAAGGTTGTATTGAAAAGAGAATGCTTATTTCATTGTTATAATTTTTCTGGCGTGAATCCAACTTGGGATGAACACATTACTTCAGGTGATACTACGCAGACCTGTGTTAGAGTATAATCTGCGTAGTGAAACTTCATAGTAACATTGCCCAGTAGTACGTTGGGGATGTTACAGTTTGGTTTAATTAGAGATACATAAGTGATGTATGGAGTAGCATGACCCAACCTACGTGGTTGGGGATGTTACAAAGTGGTATCAGAGAAATATCAGAGTGATGTATGGAGTAGCATGGCCCATCCTGGGTTGTTGGGGATGCTAAAATTCAAGTCCTAGTGATTTTTTTTTTGTTACACATAGGGGTGTTTGCACCATAAAGGTGAACAAAAATAAAACCTCCACAAAAACATCCACATGCCCACCTCTGTTAACAAATTTCGCTATAAGAAACTAAATGAAGAATTTTTCGGGGAGGTTCCACAAACTCCTCTACTAGAAGGTCCTATCCTTGTAGTGTACACAAATCACATGTATACATTGGGGAATCCATGTGAAAAATATATCGATGATTGTTGAGTGTTGTCACATTTACATTTGCTTCTTGAAAACCTGCAATTGGATTTCCCACCCCTTCTCCTAGCTCATAAGGTCGTCATTTGGATGTTACTAGTCATAATGATCAATAAATGGATGAAAATATATCTACTACATTTCACTCGATCATGGTATACTATGCCAAGGACCAGGTGTCGATCCATTGGTGGTGAATCAATAGGATATGGAATGGGCACTGATTCTTCCTTTTCTATTATTGAAGTTTTTTTTTATTATTATTGGTGATTCATGCACTTCTAGGCATAAATTTTTATCCCCATGCCCAAATAGAGAAAATGAGATATTGATGGAAAGATAGGGCCATGAGGAATCACTTTCACACAATTTATAGGGTGATCATGATAGCGTTAAAATGATTCTCTCCTCAACATTTTCCCATAGAAAAAATAATTTCACCCAAAAGAAAAACTCATCCAAACAACCTTTTTCCTATAGTAGTCCCTTGAAGGCCTGGTGTTGTAACCTACAAATTTGATACCACTTTGTAATGTACCTATTATCATCGCCATAAAAATATTCACTTTGATACCACTGTGTAATGAACCCATATCGACAAGAAGAATTTTGTTTCTTGTTCTTTCTCTGTTTTCAAATCTGTCACATACCCTAAACAAAAAAAACAAAACGATTTGCTCGAATATTGATTTGTAAAGTACATGTTTTCTGGGTACTTCAAAATTATCCTTCTTTGAATGATTTCAAATTTTTGTTCTATTCATTTAATTCAGGAAATGTGAAACCGACACATGCAATAATCAATAAACATGTTAAACCATAAAATAAATGAATAATATGCAATGCACAACATTAACATCAATCATTCACATTATAAACACATATCTTTGAGATAATATAATGCAATAGAATAGAAATTACACAGAAAACACAGAGCGAACTTATCATTAATTAAACCATTCACCAACTGGCTACATAAGTCAGAAGTTCCACCCAACCATAGAAACTGATGTTCCAAATATCAATAGTAGGTCACTCCTGAGCTAGGGCTATGAATCCACAAGGACGGGTCCTAGGCCGAATCTAAAACACATAAAATTAGCTATCAATCTCTAACAATTTTCCCAGCCACGCAACAATCCCAATTTACCAATTTTGTTCCCCTTCAACCTGTAAATCCTAAAGAATTGAACCCCTTTTTCTGTAATGCAATCCCTCGAGTTGTTCAAATTCTTTTCCAAGGATCCATTGCTACTATTCAAGAATCTCAATTCTATAAACTCCAAGGATTCTCAACCATGGATATTTCTCTCACAATTACCATCATTATCATCCACACAATAATCCATTCCTTTCTAGAATAATCAATAATTCCTTACAATCATATAGCAATGGCTCTATACCTCCATCCATGTGTTCCCATGCCATACCCAACACATGAATGAGAAAGAGTGAATGAGGAACCCAATGATTGAGAAACAAAAAATATTCATCCAAGATTATCAGAGACCCCCAAACAACCCAAATATGTGTTTATAGAATTACATGCAATAATGAACCACATGGCCTACCCAAGAAGCTCATGTAGCCAATTTTCCCAACTAAAATGAAGATGGTTGAATAAAATAATAATAAAAATACTTACCCCCTTTATACCCCCTCACTATTGGAATCATATCCCCCTATCTTTTTCCTTGTCCATATAACAACTTGTAATGTATTTTATTAATATATTCAAATTATTACATTGTATGAATACATATATCAACCCTTGGTCATATCACTCACTATAGGCTCTTTGACCCAGAACATACCATCTCACTAGCCTAAGTCACATTTACATAAATACATTCTAGTTCATATGAATTAAAATTGGGGATGTTACACTATGTCCCATGTGAAAGTACAAACTACAATATTCAAATAATCCAATGAGCTCATCCTTAAACCCAAGTCCCATGTTCAAGTGCTCATGTCGAATCCCCTACAAAGATACCTAAACTCAATATCCAACTAAGAAGGTTTCTCCATATGGCTAACATAGACATATGGACCCAAATATATACATCCATCCATATTGGAAAAAATGTCCACATAAGTCCAAAAGGTCACATGTGGGTCTAGAAGGCACACTACTATTGAAGAATAAGCAAGATAAAAATTGGTAGTCTTAGTTGGATCTTGACATTCATCCATGATGTTCTCTACATAAAGTAGAGTAGAGTCATCAAATATAAGGTGGAAGTGGTTTTCATTCAAAAAATGTTAATTATACATGTATCAATGATCAAAATCATCTTCTAAATCATACCAGGTTGGGTCATGGAGGATTTGCATTAAGAACAAATAGCTAAACAAATACCCCTTTAAGAACTAATAACCATTGCCTCAAATCGATTACCTCTTCAACCACATGAAAGGAACCACTATATTCTCAAAGAAAAATTTGCAATATGCATACCATCGGTTGAGAATGATAGAGGAGGATATTCTAAAAACTATGTTTAAGATGTGATTTGGACATTATGAATTTATAGTGGTACCCTTTAGTTTAACTAAACACCTAGTAGTATTTATGTGTTTGATGAATNGAATGGACTATTTTATAAGTACCTTGATAAATTTATGCAAGTGCTCCTTGATGATATTCTTATATATTCACAAACATTAGGAGAGTGTGAGGAACATATGATATTTGTTTTACAGTGCCTAGGGAGTATAAGATTTATGTTAAACTCTTTAAATTCTCATTTTTCTAGTCTAATATCCACTATTTGGGGCATATCATCACAATAGATGGGATTGTTGTATATATAGGAAATAATGATGCCATTATGGATTAGTTGGCACCAACTGATGTAGATGAGGTGCACAATTTCATGGAGTTTGTTGTAGGAAAATCTCCCTGTGGACAGGTAGATCACCTCTAGAGCTTGACCTTAACCCTAGACAGAAAAGTGCTTATCATGGACACTGACTTCCTTTTAAATCTATCTAAACTAACACATGAGAAGGAAGGATGAAATAAGTACCTTTTTATCGACGTTTGTCCCTGGACGCTCTGAATTGCGCTCCAATCCTTTGCTCCTCGTTGGATCCTGTAGACAAAACAAGATACAACCGCTTCCTACTCTATTAATGTTAGCTTGAAAACAGATCTATCAACTAGTGATAAGTTCATGTGACATTAGACACAAACTAGAAAGAAATAGGCCAATCATTTCATATTGATGAGAATAACGATAGTAGTACTTACAATCATAGATGCGAGTGCGACAGCTTCGTCAAGTCCCCTTCGCCTAACCCTTGCCTGAAACTCCACAACCTGGATAACAGCAGATTCACTGATCACTCTCCTTTGGCTGACTATGAGTTTCCTCCAAGATCATAAGTTTCATAACTTCAGTTCTTCCCCTCAGCTATGTTCCAACACCACTTATGAGATTATAAGTTTGGTGTAATTCTCCATTTCCAATCCTCTTTCACCATTAGAAAGCTTGCTTATATAGCCTTGGGGAGGCTCAAAAATCTTGAGATATCCTTGGGGACGTTGAGTATTTGCCTTCTTTAGTTGAGGATCTGCCCTAGGATCATGGCTGGACTAGGGATTCGAATCCAACTGCCTTCCAAGAATGAAAAGATGCTTCCCCCATTCATCTCAACAGCTTAACAACTACCCAGAATAGGTAGCGCTCCCTTAAAAGGACCATCAGAGTGTTGTAGCACTCCCTAGTAAGCTTTAGGGGGTGCCAGCGCTCTCAAAATCTATAGTGCTCCCTCAAATGGGCCAGGGGAGCATTATAATGCTCCATGATAGTGTAAGGGGGAGCACCGGTGCTCCGAGATAGTGTAAGGGGGAGTGCTCCTCTCCAAAAACTCAGTTTTTGAGGTGCTTTCAGATGGAAAAAGGTTTGCAATCCTATTGACTCATTTCTCCTCTTCCAAATCAGATGTTTGAGGTGTTTCAAGTGTCCTTCTCATGTCGTTATAGGCACGGCATAGGTATCATGGCTGCATGATACTTTACAACACTTGTGAGAAACATGCGACACATGCGACCTTGTGAGAAAAATGAGACACTTGCGACCTTTGTAATGACGACACTTGCGACACTATCAAAGTGAGTAATTTTGAGGTGTAACAGATTGCTCCCAAAAGTATGAAGTTAGAAGATAGGAACTGATAACTAAAATGATTTGTAGACGTTCAAGCAAGGGTATAGACTCGGAGAACCTGATGGAAGCTACACACAAACATCCAACAAATATCATAACATATTTCAAAACCCAAGGCAGGCATATCTATGCTTGGGTGATCAAGACTTAGCAGGATATGGCTGCCATAAAATACACTGCGGATCCATAATTGTATTGATAAAAAGGTATAGCCACCAAAGATACAATGTGGATCTATACTCTGATGACTCGGACTGATCATAGCCCTGAAAAATACACAGTGGATCTACGAGATGACAAGACATAGCCACGACCAATACAAAGTGGATCTATGTAATAGTGTATGTGTTCTTTGTCCAACGGAAACTCCTTCACAGCCTGGGCAAAGCATATATCAAAGTGGTTACTCAACCCAGGGTCTTCTTACCAATCCCAATGTGGTACGATCCTAAACATGTGAATAGATGTCCTGATGTCGAACATGGCAGAAACCACTTGATTACCGGTCAATAGTGTGAACCATTAACAAGTGCGAGGGAAATCACCATTAACGTCAATGATTCCCAAGGTACCCTAGTACATCCCAGCGAATGTGAATAGATTAGCTGAAGTCAAACATCCGTGGAATCATTTGATCAGGGTTCAATGATGTAAACCCACTTTCAAATGTGAGGAGGCCTGCCATTGAGGCATGCAGGTCCCAAAGTGCTAACTAGTTTCTAAGCCTAATTCCCGGATAATGTGCTGGAGTCGACAGGAATAGACTCATCGAGGGAGGGCCTTGATGTATCCCCCATCAATGACACAAAATAGACATGGATATGTAATTGGTAGATCAAATGGACATGGACTGACACAATTTTTGAGGCAAGATACTTGGGATGGCTGACTCTCGAGGTGGATACTTCCCTTGAACACTGAGGCACAACAACAAAACATGACATGGACCAAAACTATGCAATGGATACTATGACTTGCGTCGGGTGACCCAAAGGAGTGAAAGGAACTCAAAATATCGGCTCAGTGCAGAGGTTCAGCGGATTATGATACGTGCAGATGAAAAAGTGTCATGTTCAAGGGCGACTCTAAGAATTGCTGAATAATGTTCTCAAGAGATTTCTTGGCTTGCTTCTTTCAATTTTTTTCCCCATCCAGATAGACGAGTACCTCTTTTTGATTTAATGAGCTCGAGGAGGATAACACATGCTCAATATAACTCACCTTCGGTAAGTTCCTCTTCCTTTGTTTAACAAACCAGAAGAAGTAAGGGTTCGGTCCCATATGGGCCTGTCGATGTGTGCTTTAACGAGTCCAAGGACAGAAAAATCGAAGGTTTTTTGGGATTATAGAGTTTGGAAAAACACTTAAAAGAGAACTATCTCAGTTCCTTTTTCATACAGTAGTCCAACAAGACCAAAAAAGGGTTAAACTATCGCTCGAAAGACGCCCTTTCTAACCTTTTAACGAGTGTGAAAGGAAGCAAGGTCACTCGACAATCTTTTCATATTTAGAGAGTCTGAAAAGGGTTTAAAGGAGACTCCAAGGGGGTTCCTTTTTCATGTGTTCATATCCATACGGGTCCGAAAAAGAGATAAAAGTTCACCTGGTTGCATTCTCATGTATTTACGAGCACAAGAAAGAACAAAGACTAAGCTCGGTATGCCCCCAGCTTGAAAGCTGGTGGCTTGACTCCAGAATGATCATCAAAGACTGGAGACATGTCCCCCAAGCTTCAATTCATTCACCGACTTTGAGGTTGTCACCAATTTCTATGCTAGATGGAGAAAAAGGATACAGGTGGATGAAATGAAGGTTCAAAAATGAGGCCTAATGAAAGACTCGACTCGACAT
>JASDQU010188402.1:0-13279 GCA_032191745.1 Picea mariana
TATCCTGGGAAACCCTCTAGGGGAAGAAAACCCAGCAAAACTTCCTTATTATAGATAGCCAATACAATGCCAAGAGATAACTCAAGCTAATACAGAAGATCCTCTCCCAAAGATGTGCCACTCTCTCTCTCTCTTCTCCAACTGCAGTTCTGAAACTTGTCTCTCAAATGAGCAAGTGAGGTGTGTGTCTAAGTGAGGCACTAGCCTCCTTATTTATACAAATCTAGCACGTGTGAAGTGTCTCTTCACTGGCAGGGCCGACTTCTTCTTTTGCCTATTACAATTACATTATGACCAATCCGCAAAAGGGGATTTGGTCCTTTTACAATAGCCGACATGATCAATCCACAATGGGGATTGATCCATTGAATAAATATCAAATAATAATAAGAATACACTTTGCAGTTACATTATTTCAACATAGGCTAGGATCAGGAACACTCTTGTTGAAGCCCAAACTCATCAAGTATCCATCAATCTTCTCATACCACGCACAAAGTGCCTGCTTTAGTCCATACAGGGCTTTCTTCAACCTGCATACATGAGACTCCTTCTCATGTGTCACAAATCCATCTGGCTGCTCAATCTAAACTTCTTCCTCAATCTCACTATTGAGTCTCATGTGTCACGAATCCATCTGGCTGCTCGATCTAAACTTCTTCCTCAATCTCACCATTGAGAAAGGTTGTCTTTACATCCATCTGATGTAGTCTCCAACCCATGGATGTTGCAAAAGTAATAATAATACGGATGGAAGTATCGGGCAACAGGAGAAAATGTCTCCTCATAATCTATTCCCTCCACCTGAGAGAATCCTCTAGCCACAAATCACGCTTTGTACTTCTCGACACTTCCATCAGCTACATGTTTGATCTTATAGATCCACTTGGAAGTCACTACAGACTTCCCTTCCGGTCTCAGAACAATATCACACACATCATTCTTCATGATGGACCGATACTCTTCTGTCATGGCATCTTGCCAAACCTGTTGACCTGCTACTTCTCCATGACAAGAAGGCTCAGTATCAATGATATGGCTCATGGCTGAAACATAGCTCGAAAATCTTTGTGGTCTCTTGCTCTCCTGGAGTGTACCACGAGGAGCTGCATGTCCCTCTGCCTCCTGCAGAGTCTGTCGAGCCCAAGCAAGCCTCTTATGGCCTATTGCAATGTCTCTGGGAACATCAACTGGGTCTGTAACTCTATCCCTCTAAACCGCTGAAGGGGGAGAAGGTATTGTCTCTTCCTTCTTCTTGTTGTCAATCTCCATATGAGATTCTTTAGATCTTTGAAAGGCTATCTCTTCCTCAAAAGTGACATGCTAACCTCGATCTGTCTCTGACCAGGGATGTATATCCGGTATGCCTTCGAAGATTCACTGTACCCCACGAATGTGCACTTTCTGCCTGAAGGGTCTAGCTTGGTCCTCTTCTCCTTGGGTACATGAAAGTATACTGGACACCCAAATATCCTGAAGTGTCCAACCTCGGGTTTCACTATGGTGAAAGCTTCTTCGGGAGTCATGTTCTTCAAAATCTGATGATGACTCTTGTTCTAAACCTATAAAGTTGTCATGGATGCCTCTGCCCACAAAATCATAGGTAGATTTTGATCATGTATCATCGCTTTGGTTGCCTCAATAATGGTTATGTTCTTCCTCTCTGCAACCCCATTCTGTTGAGGGTTATAAGGAACGGTGTACTCCTTCTTGATCCCTGCCTCAATACAAAAATCATTGAAATCCCTGGAGGTGTACTGTCCTCCATTATCTGATCTCGGCACCTTGATCCTCCTCCCAGTCAGGTTCTCAACCTGAGCTTTAAACTCTTGAAATCTCGCAAGGACTCCATCCTTGGTCTTCAAGAAGTAAATCCACGTCTTCCGAGAGTGATCATCGATGAAGAGCACATAGTACAAATATCCGTTCAAGGAAGCAATAGTCATGGATCCACATAGTCATGGATCCACCTAGTACAAATATCCATTCAAGGAAGCAATAGTCTGAATGTATCAAGTCCAAGATCCCCTTGGATCTGTTGTCACTGCTCAAGAAGGACCCCTTGACATTCTTGCGAAGAGCACAACCTCTGCAAACGCCATTATGTTGAACATGTATCTCTGGAAGGCCTATTACCATCTTCCCTGGAGCGGGAAGGGCTCTATAATGAAAATGAGCAAGTATCCTAGGCCATAGTTCACTCAAACTGATAGTATCATGTAACAGTGCCCGGACTGGTCGGACAGTCAATCTGTACAAACTGTTTTCTCGAACACCAATCACCCGGGCAGAATCCATGTGTGAGTTATTGTGCCAAGCAAGAACTTTTCCTTCATAGAAGGTAACCTTGTAGCCTTTATCCTCTTAGGCAGAAACATAGACAAGGTTCCTTTTCATCCCAGGTACATATAGTACCTCACTCAACTAAAGTGGTATGTCAGAAACTAGTTGGAATGTAGAAGTTCCAACTCCTTTCAAAGTATATCTAGCATTATCTCCAAGTACAACATGTAGACGAGAATCTTTCTCAACAAGGTCTATAAGATGTTCTTTGTATCCAGTCATGTGTCTAGAAGCACCACTTTCAATTAACCAGATGTCACTATCTGTAGGAACCGTACTTGAGAGTGTTGATATGAAGAAGAATGCTTCATCTTTTGTGTCTTCATCTCTCTGATGTGGTTCTGGATCAACATCGGCAGTGGATCCAAGTTGTCTTCCTTTCTTCCTGGTAGGACAATTTCTCGCAATGTGTCCATACTTGTCACATTTGAAACATTGAATACTTGATATGCCTTTTCTTTGTTCATGACTTGGAGCTGCTGAAGTTTTCTTGTCTTTGAATGCTTTGCTGAAACTTCTTCTATTTCTTCTTCCTCTCTTTGCATGAGAAGCAAGAGCTTGATTGTCATCATGATGGGAATCTTGCACTCCTCTGGCTATAAGTTTGGTTTCTTCCTGGGTGTAGTCTATCCATAGACGATCAAACTCAAGTAGATCTTCTCTTCCACTGATACTTTGAAGAAATGGTTCCCAATTTCTTGGAAAAGCATTGAGAGTAGTCACAACAAGTTCTATGTTTGTTATGGTTTCTCCAATGCCACCTAGTTGATCTTTGATCTCTCAGATCCTCGTGAAGAAGGTGCCAATGGTGTCATCTTTCATCATCTTGATATTTTGAAGATGATGCTTCAATGTAAGAGCTATGTTTGTGTTGTTGCTCTCAAACATCTTCTTCAATGCATCATACATCTCATAAGTTGTTTTCAAGGTAGCAATACAAGGTAGTAGATGATCTCTTACTGAATAGATGATTAATCTTCCTTGATTTGACATCATCTGCCTTCCAATTATCCTTCTCTTCATCGGTAGTTGATTCTGGTAGAGTCTTTCCTATCAAACTTAATAGGTCATCCTCTTCCAAAGTGATTTGTAGTCTTGATTTCCAGGAACTGAAGTTGCTTGATCCATCAAGCATGTCCTCCACCAAGGTTTTGTTCCTCATGGTTTGCAGATTCTTCACAAACCCTAATGGCTAGGCTAGGCTAGCAACTTTAGGTTTCGTTGGACTTATGACTGCCAACAATAAGCCTTGGAAAGTCAGAGGAACCCTGGTGAGCTGCAAAAATCCTTCAATGAGCTGCAGAAACCCTAGAGACCGAAATTTTGTAGAAACCCTAGGGGCCAAAAATCAAAACTTCTCCGATTTTTAATCTGAGAGTTGTTGGAGGTGCGTTGAAGGAGGTCATACACTCCTATGAAAAAATTAGCCCCAACGTTCAAGTGGAAGGTGTTGAAACTGGCAAAAGGAGGGTCATTTTTTGCAATTGCAGCAAGAAGGTGATGGATGGCTTTTCAATGGCTTGTGCAATGGCTCTTCAGGAACTCTGCTCTGATACCATGTTGAATTTTAATGTTTAGCTCATGCACATGTGGTTTATTTCAATTTAGCATATACTCGAACCATAAACAATGCAACAATACCATACACAAGTGTTGCAGTAACCAAGATCACAAGAAGAATAACCATGCACAAGAACACAAGAGTTTATCCTGGCAAAACCCTTCTCGATCAAGGGAAAAACCCAACAATCCTTTGCTATAGAGTCAAGAGAAGATCCCCACACCATGAACCTTAGAGCACACAAGAGGGTGCTCCTTGACCTAGAAACTTGCACCTAAGAGAAGTGCGCAATTCAGCCGTACACGTAGCTCTGAAATTATGAGATGACAAGTGAAGTGAGTGAGATCCACAATGGGGATCTACTCTTATTTATACAAGACCTGACAAAGCAATAGGTGTGTCTATTGGCACAATAGGGTCGACTTCTATAACACAAAAATATAATTAATCTTTACACAGTATTAATTATCTTTCACATGGTGGGGCCGACTTGTACCCTTCACAATATAAATTAGGGTTACAACAAATCTTACTCTCGGACAACATAGCAAGGGATCCACACATCCTCTAGTGCTCAGCCACTACGGACACGTCCACCTGTGCTCACCCACAGGGACGTCACTCTCAACAGATTAAATCAACTAGGTCCACAGGAGTACCATCTGGAGAACCATCTCAAGTCGACTCAACTAAGTCCATAGGATTCTGATAGGAGACCATCTCAAGTCATCTCAACTCAGTCCATAGGAGCATGACAGGGGACCAGACGTCATCTCAACTCAGTCCAGAGGAGTATGACACACCCATCACATGGGCTCTCTCACAGATGTCTCAACTCAGTCCAGAGGAGAACGATCTGGAGAATGTCTCATGAAGCTGCAATCATCAACACCCATCACGAGCCAGCCTTCTCATTTCAATTAGGTGTTTGTGGGTGACATTGCCATCACGAGTCACAACGCCAAGGCGTGACCTTCAACCTCTCCTTATGCTATATTGAAAGAAAATAAAGAAAGAAAAATAAAAGGCAATTGATGGGCTTGGAAAAAGTGCATTTGGGGACGAAGGCACTGTTATCGCACAGTTTGTAGCTAGGTCAAAAAGACTAAAGGATAAAGGCCAAACTAGCGAAACAGGAACCTTCCCCACCCAATGTCACCTCAATGGGGAGGTTCTTTCTATTTAGGGAGGTTAACCCAGGGGAGACGTCCCCGGTAACCTGGGGTTTTGAAGAGGTTAAGGTATAAAAGTCAATGGAAAAGCTCCTCCTCACAGGTTACCACCAAGGTCAGAAAGTCCGGCTAATCAGCCAATAAATGAAGTGTATGCCCTAATGAAAACACCTGCCCGGAACAAGACAACAGCTATACAATATATATATATGCAGGCTATAACTCAAAGGGTTAGTACTTCATGTGACTATCCGACAATTATGTATAAGCAATGAAACAATAGATATTAATGAATTCAACGTTTTGTCAATATAGCAATGTAAGAATATCAATTCACCAATAACTATTGAGATGATGCAGCAAACAACATATCCAATCAACCATTTACTCAATAAATGCCATTAACCATCATCTAATTGCTTATTTTCAACATTTGTTGCGTCAAGATGAGATAACCAACTGTGACGTCAGCCTTAATTAGGGTTAGTTTGGTTAGTTAGGGTTTCAAAATTTAAGAGTTTTGAGAGTTGTTTCAATCACTTTCACTTCAACGTTGGAGGCTAAAGATTAGTGCCTAGGGTTATGGAGTCAAAAGATGAAGGACGCACAAGTTGAAGGGTACGAGATTTAAAGGACAAGAGGGAAAGGTTTCAGAGTGTTGCAATGGCAGGGCTTTGAAAACAGAACCCTAGGGGAGCGAGGCTCACTCCGATGTTGCTTAAGCAAGGCCTCGTGCTCTCTCCTCCTTCCCGGCAAATGGCTAGCTCAAAGGCAAACAAAATCAAGACAAGAGAGTTTAAAGAGGGAGAGTGTTGCAAAGGCAAGGCTCTTTCATCAAACCCTAAAAGAAAAACGGCTCTGGGTGTAGATAACCTAGGCCTGGGACGTCCTCTTTCTCTTGAAAATTAAAAGTATGGCTAGCTTAAGGGAAGAAGATGGAATGAGTGTAGCAATGGCTAGGCTCTCTTCTTCTTCTTCAATGGCTTAAAAAGTTTTTCTATCAGGGGACATGAGACAACGACCTACTTGTGTGTTTGTCCCCTAGGGTTTTGATTCAGCAATGTATATATATAAATAGAATGCAAGAAATTAAACTACAACCATTCAATCAAGAAGTTTTGCAGAAAAATACTTACAAATCATCAAGAAAATAGCATGCAAACCCTAATTGTAAACCTTCCTTCAAGAAAAACACCATAAATTGCCAAAAATCTCCTCTCCAAACAAGTGCGCCTCCCTCAAAATAGCCAATAACCCTAATAGGGCGCAAAAATCATACCTCACTAGGAGAGTGAGTGATGTGTTATGTTCAAATGAGGGAAAAACATCCTCAATATATAGTGTATTATGACCTTTAATTTAAAATTAGGTCATTAAAAATAGCCGACAAGGCTAATAACCAAAATCATACTGTTTTTACAATAACTGCTAAGTAAATGACATAAATGATCAAAAGGTGAGATGTCAAGCCCCTCTGAGGGAGACATTAGGCCCTTTTGGGGCTAATCCAGCATCCAGAAGTCAGATGTTGGCCCTTTTAGGGCTCCTCCAAGCTGCCACACGTGCCAGTCATCCCATCAAACTGCCACACGCTCAAGATGACGTCCAAGCCTCCTGGGTGACGTCCTGGCCATCAAAAGGAAAACGTTCCATCTGAAGTGGGTCAACCCCCCTGGACTGGGCTCAGCCAAAGTGTCCTGGGTGGAACGTCCTTCTTCTTCTCATGTCCAAAGGCTCATCCAATCACTGTCCTGCATCTGCCCCTGACGGGGTCCCAGCAACCATCTGATGGGCTCTTCAGCCCCATGGAGGTCCGAACTAATCATCTCCCCATGTGTATCGGTCCAACTAGTACATGTCCGTCGAGTATGGTCCTGCACATCAAAAACTTCGCCCTCCATGGGCTCATTAGTCACAGGGATCATAGCAATGTCAATCACATTTCATCATTAATTTTATCAAATGCATGCATAAAACCCCTGATATATCATCCAATAGCTCAAAGACATTACAATGACCTACTATACTAAGCCGAAGAAAAAGACAAAATGCTCTATTGGGCCAGCATCCATAAGAGAAGAAAAGTTTCCAGAAGATAGGCCATGTAACATGAGGTGATGTGGTCAAGGGATGTCCAGACATACGGGTAGAGTGAAAGACAGGGGTGATATTACCTATGGGTGCCTTTGTAGAAGGTGAGTTGTACCCGTCGTGGATGCAATTCTTTCCAAGCCCTTTGTTGCCTTTATTCTTTCTTTTCTTTATTGCTTTTTCTTATTTATTTCAAGGACTAACTAGAGGACACTGCCTTGGTGTGGTGACCAGAGCTGACAGCGTTACCCATAAGCACTTTCACAGAAATGATAAGGCTGGCTCGTGATGAGACCCCCTTTCCCTTGGCCATGCAACTAAAGGTCACTGCCCTGGCGTGGTAACCAGATAATGGCAATGTCATACTGCTAGGTGCCCATGAAGATAATAGGCTGGCTCGTGATGAGACCCCCCATCCTCTTGGCTAGGTCTTATTTTGTCATTTTTCTTCGGGTCCCTCTTACTTCTTGCTGAGAGGCTTTTTATTGCCTTCTCGGGGATCCCTGGGCGAAGCATCTCTAGGTTTCATTTTTTATGGCTTTTATCTTTTACCAGCTGCTTTTACCTTCTGGGCCTTTAGCCCCTTCTTCCCACGAGATAAGGTGTAACCCCACAAACAGATCATCCTAATGTCGGACTAGGGGAATGGGGCAGATGAGTGATGATATGATGGGAGCGGATGATGGCTCTTCAAAATTCCCCCAGTGGAAAACCAAAACCTATGGGTACAGGCTTGCTAGGGCACCCTGTCAATCCCCCCAACCCTGGTCAAGCCGGTTAATGTAAGATCCAAGCAGTCGTCAGAAATAAAAGGAATTTGATGCATATATCTGAAGGTTATAATGATCAAATATGACACATACCATGATACTTGGACCAATTACCTCATGGAGCAAGAGTCTTCTCTGATACAGGTCTAAACCGAAGGTGATGGGTGTTGCTGCTGCTGACAAGACAACTCTGATNATTACCTCATGGAGCAAGAGTCTTCTCTGATACAGGTCTAAACTGAAGGTGATGGGTGTTGCTGCTGCTGACAAGACAACTCTGATGAAAGAGAAGAAGGATGGGCCCTCCAGGGCCATGCTCAGGTCAATCCTGCTCTCGGTACTCCATGTCTAGGACCTGTGGGCCTCGAGACATGATCTCCTAGTTATCCCTAGAAATTGGGGATAACAGGTACCACACACCCTCTACAAAGGCACCCATGAATGAGACACTATGACCCCTTATATGCCATGAGCCCTATGCCCATTGAGTCTTGACCCCAACCACTTCATCCACTTTACATGGCTTAGAGAGGGATCTCTTGGAAACTCTCCTTGACCTAGGGCTAGATCTACCCAATAGGACACCTTGTCAACCCTCCCATATTCAAGCATGACAAGTCGCATAGTGTCTTTGAGCTATTAATTGTTTGATATAGTGATCTTTGATGCACATGCTTGGATGGCTTATTTATTGATTGGATTCACTTATCATGATGTTACGACTTGAGATCCTTGGAGGGCATGTTCATTTGCCTTTGCAGAACCTAGTTGGTGGACAGTTTTAGGAGAACAAGCCTAGCTTGGGCTTCCATGGGGCTATAAGCCCACGGGTTGGATGCCAGGGGCCCGCATGCCGGATGAGTAAGATCAGACTTGGAAGGCCTTGATGACGTCTTGGACGAGATAGCCCAGCCCTCACTTGCCAAACAATTTGCCTGGGAGGGGTAAAACATCCTCTTTGTGAGCATGACGTCATGTGTGGGGGGCTAGGGCATGGTGGTGAGATGATATGCTTTGGCACTTGGACGTTTTGAGGGGTTTGAGGTCTTGACCTTGAAGGAAGACATTTGGATGCTTGACACGTGGCTTTGGCAAGCCTAGACACCCTTCCTCCTACACCAACGACTTGCTCCTAATGCCAAAACGTCCCCTAAAGGGGTGATGTCCTTCTAAATTAGGGTTTTATTTGTTCAAAAGTGAAATTTTAAAGGAATTGTTTAATATTCTTTTGTAAAAGGGGCAAGATTAGGGTTGTTCACCCCTAATCTTGTGTTTTACCCTAAGTATGTGGACAAACTATGTTAGCTACATTTTGTATAAATAGAGATCATAAGATCTCATTCTTAACATAACTCTCCCTCATTGTGAGAGGACTTGATCTGAAATTTTCGCTATACTTGCCTCTTTTTATCTCATGTGCACTTGTTTATGGCTACATTGGTGAATGGTTGATGGAGAAGTCTAGCTCTAGCCTTGGATGATGTTTTCTAGCTCTTATGGTGGATTATCTTGGCATTTTTCTTGATCTTGGTATGGTCTTTTACTATTATGCTATCATTTTTTAAGTCAAGTATTGTTATGCTAAGAGCTCGGTGTGAAGTATAAGGGCATACACCCCCACCATAGTCTTCATCATTTTATGCTTCATCTCATTGATTACACTAAGGTTTGCTAAGAGAAGTATAAGGGCATACACCCTCTTGGCTTAAACCCTAGCTAGAAAAACTTGCCTTGGGAAGTAAAAGGGCTTACACCCCCAAGGAGATAGCTTCTCTATCTCTTTGTTTATTTCACTGCATTAACCCAATAGTAAAGGCACTAGTCATACCTTTTTTGCATTGGAGATATAAAATCATTGCCTTGGGCAACGCAATTTTTGATCTTTTGAAAAGTTTCTTGCCTGAAGTTGGTTTGCCTCATTGAGAGGAGTCATCCCCTACTAGGGTGTCCCCTCTCTCCCATTACTTTGCTTGTTGTTACAAACCCTAACCTACAGCCATTAGGGCTGATCTAACCTAGATAAACTACTAGCTATAACTCCTAAACTAACCCTAGACTAGCTCCTACATTTTGCTCAGTTACTCTAGTAACTAGGGCGCACCTTTTGGGCTAGTTCTTGGCACTTTTCCATGGTTGATTTTGCTGCTAAATGCCATTGAATGCTACAGCCATAAGGCTGCAATTTTCTGCAGAAAACACATGTTTACAACAGCCATCTTCTCTTGCTTCTTAAGTGCCATCTTTCAGCCTATATTCATTACTAATCTTGATGTTGATTTACTTAACTAGTTTAGATCTTTGTATGTTGATTTAGATGTTTTACTTGCTGATATAAACTGTCATCTATTGCTGCAAATTAGGGAAAGCAAGCTTAACTTTCTGTTCCAACTAACATATATCATTGCAAAGTGTCTTTTCTTGTGTCTCGAGCAGGTACAACCATCCGAAGAAGTACTATACCTGTGGAACAACAATTACTTGACTTACAAGGCATCTCTTCCCACCTTTCATTCCACTTAGACTTGACCTCTAGGGGCTTCACTTCCTTTTATCTCCATCTCCATCTCCATCCCCCCAGGATCACCGAGATCGCCTTTCTAGAGTGACCTAGTCACCCTTGAAGTGCGGTACCTACATCGAGGTGACATTGGGTGTAGGATTCCCAAGTTGTAAACTTGCTTTGTGATTGGGTCGAGCTTTTCCCGACCTACAACTTGTGCTATAATAAGTTGTATAGAAAAATGCTTAAGAAGATGTTGGATTATTAGATATATGCTTGCACCGCATGAAAGGATAGATGTATAGGATATATGCTTGGATATCATGGGAGGTTGTATGGAGGCTCTTAATGTAAGGATGAATCTTGGAGAATGGATGAATTAGTACTCTTGATATGTGCACGTTCCAGTGAATGTTATAGATATGTAGCTATAGAACAAAAGAATCCCATAATACGTTGCCAACTATGTTCACTGAAACTCACAAGAACCTCAAGTTTCTGAAATGACAATTTCAGAATTTTTGCCAATGGAGACACGTGTTACACATCTCATCAAATTGCTTCTCTTGGTGCAAATATGCTTGATGAATATTTTTCAAAAACTTCAATGTTTTCATTAAAAAATTATTGTTGTAAACTTTAAATATTACTTTATTCATCTTTCATGTCTACATGGATTGGCTTGGTGCACACACAAGCAAGCAACCATATGCAAAAACATACATAAACAAGAGTGCAAGGGATTTTGTATGAGCAAGTAAAAACACCTTATATTGCATGGTAAATGCAAACATGAAACTATATACACATGCATACATACATTTAGCTATGAGCCCTGGACTATTCTTCACATGGGCCCTTGTGTCCACACATGAAGCTTGTAAACTTTAAAATATGAAGTTTATGAACTTTAAAGTTTGTAAACTTCAAGTGTCCACACATGGAGTTTGTAAAATATTATTGTTGTAAACTTTAAATATTACTTTATTCATCTTTCACGTCTACATGAATTAGCTTGGCACACACAAAAAAGCAAGCATATGCAAAAACATACCTAAACAAGACTCAAGAGTGCAAGGGACTTTGTATGAGCAAGTAAAAACATCTTATATTGCATGGCACATGCAAACATGAAACTATATACACTTGCATACATACATTTAGCTATGAGCCTTGGACCTCTCTTTACATGGGCCCTTGTGTGTACACATGAAGTTTGTTTGCACACATCCTTAGATGAAGGAAAGACAAAGGCCAACTTCATGTGAAATAGAATGACCTATGTCTATCTCAGTCCGAGCAAGTTAAAAACCTTATATTGCATGGCACATGAATGCATGAAACTCTATACACATACATACATACATTTAGTTATGAGCCCTGGAATGTTCTTCATATGGGCTCTTGAGTCAAGGAAATGTTAGCTTTTGGGTTACTCTGAAAGTGTTTACACGATGTTTGGGAGTGCTTTATGAGATTTGGGGTACATGGTGTATGTTCAACACTTAGATAGTCTGAGATGGATTGGTGCATGGGAAATGGACCGTGATGGATTTGCACATTGGAGATAGATTGCTCGGTGGTTGTTTGACATCAATTGGCTTCTTTCTTAGCATTCTTCAGTAGGGAGTCGAAATTCTCTTGACAGCTTGGGGGACCTCCTTCATGATGACAACATGGAGAAGTTCACTTGCTTTGAAAACACCCTACTTAGGAGGAGGGCATCGGGCCCTAGATAGCATGGGGTAGCTTGGATTCCTATATGGAGGCTTGGAGTTAGCTTGACGACACCTGGGTTAAGATAGTATTCAAGTGGGGGGAGTGGACCAAGTAGAGCACATGGCCTAGAAGGAACGATAAAATCTGTATGAGCTTGTGAAGAAGGGGTATGGACACACCTTGTGTAGCTACATCATCTTGAAGTCCTTTTTGTGTATGACATCACCTTGGAGCATGACATGTGTATCCTTGGAGTGTAGCACTCCACTTGTGTGAGGCTACATGTGATTATTGTAGGTTGCTTGTAAGGGCATTGGCCCACATATGTATTGTTGGCTTTCCTTACCTCTCATATATAGAGAGGAAGAGCAAAGTCCTTTCATCTATCATTATCATTGTACTCTTCTCTTTGGATTTGTCTTCTTGCAATGATTTTCCAGGGTTCATGAGAAAAAMCCTAGGAGAAGTTATGGAAGGGAAAGAGGATGTCTTTGTTCGAAACGTACTCTTGTGAAGAAGACTGTAATGTCCCCCACCTCTTGATGAAGAGGTCTGGGAAGACTTAGTGGTCTAGACATCCCCACTAGACCATAGTCTCACACAGCATGGGTAAAATCAACCAAACTGATGTTATAATTTGAAGTTGACTTAGAAAAAAGGGAAAAAGGGCAAAAAGTAACTCAATGAAGAAATAGAATGCTGGAGGTTGAGTTAGGAGTTGAACCTGAGGGTTAAACTAACTCAACAGGAAAACAGAATGGAGGTATAAAAGAAAGGCTAGGGCGCACCTCTCATTTCATCTTGGATATTTGGTATTTTGCTTGTTGAGCTCTTGAACACACAGTTTTGAGGGTTTTGAGATTACAAACCCTAGATAACAACTCAGTGGTGAAAGATTCCACTCACCTTGTTCCAAGCTTGGTCTCGGGGATGAAATACTCCACCCACACCATTCTACACTCATCATCTATTCAGGAGAGCAGCAGGGTCGTACCAGTTAGGGTTTTCCAACAGGGGTGTTGACCGCTGGTTTAGCACAGAGGTCAACTCATTTTCATGAAGAGTATTCTATGTCAGAGACAAAGATGGTTCTACTGGGTGTTTTTAAACACCAGCACTTAAT
>JASDQU010188407.1:0-11703 GCA_032191745.1 Picea mariana
GAGAGATACAGAGAGAGAAGTCAGCGAGAGAGAGGAAGATAGAGGGAGGGAGGGACAGGGGGAGATAGAGAGAGCATTATTTTTTGTTAATAGGAATGCATGCACATTCATGTTCCTACTAATGCACACACATTTTAGGAACATGCATGTGATTTAGGAATGTGAACACACTTTAGTAATGCATGCAAATTCTTAAAGTGTGTGCAAGTTATTTTCATTTTAATTTATTTTTGGGAAGGAGTGACAACTTTAGCATACATGTTTGTTGAGTTGGTTTCCTTGGATTTAGGTTTGAGATGAAAAACCTAGTGGTTTGGTCTACAAATACATAAAAACCTCCATTTTTATGAATACCTCTCTATATCTTTGTTTTTGATGTTATTTTCTATAGTCTCCACAAATCCATTCTTGATGAAACTACAAACACAAATAGAGTAGGCTATAAAGATTCCAAATATATGTGTGTATGTGTGTGTGTTAAAATTAATATTGTATACTATATTTAATCTATTTTTTTCTTGGCATATATTAGAATCCTAAAATACATACATTTTTTTATTTCTATTATAACTTTTTGTCAACTTAACCATTTTTCAAATGAGTTATATGTAACATCCCCACTATAATCCCCAATTTAATGAATTCTTATGTAGATATAATGTGTGGCTACAACCAAAGAGATGTAATATGCAAATTCTATTTATTTGTTTTAATAAGAAAATATGATGTCAAGTGCCAAGGGGACATGGAAAATAGATGGAAGATAAATTAATCCACAAGAGAGGGGAGTGTTTATTATAATTGCCAAGAGGGGTCCAAGGGGGAATTACCCATGTATATTAATTCAACCCATTTTCCTAAATTTTCTATTGGTGTATGAATCTCCTAAATTCTGATTGAGAGTTCCCAAATCCAATCATTGAATACATGTAAGAGGTTGGGTGTGAGTAGTCACATCCCAAATTTATTGGGAACATGCGGGTTGAGTACAATCAGCTTGGGTAAGAGTGTGAGTTAAGAAAGAAATCCAAAGGAGAGGAAATTTGTATTGGTTGGGACAACAATTTTACACATTGAGTTTTTTGTGCATGAGGAGAAAGTAGAGATAAAGAAAGAGAGCTCAGAGCTAGTGCATCTATGGAGGGATAATTTTAGAGAAAGTTGGAGTGTATTGGAGCGTATTTCGAGCTGGAAACTAAAGAGCCAAGTTGTGAGGACTAAACAATGAACTCTTGGGTGAGTAGAACTGTAGCAACAAGTGTTTTTTGTTGCTTTGTTGGTATTTTTTCTAGTAGCAAGTTCCCTTGAGTTCTCAGCTAAGAGATTCCTGGTTATTTGTGCCAGAGAGACCCTGATAAATGAATAGGATGCCTAAGGGACTGAGATCAATGAAGGGGTACATTCTTTGGGTTGGGTAGGTCAAGAGGAAGAGAGTTGGTGGAAAATCAGGATAGTTGTAGGAAGATATCAATAGGTTGTGAGTTTATGAGTTGTGAGTGGACTGTGAGAGACCACCCTTTTTTGTGGATTACTAGCCTCAGCTCCAAGGTGATTTGTTGTTGATATTTGGAACAAGTCCATGGTTGGGTGGAAATTTCGTCCCAAGAAGATGGTTGCAAAACCATTGTTAAAATATAAGTGTTTATCTATTTTATATCTTGTATTTATGAGTCAAATTGTTGTGGATGAAGTCTCTGTATTTGGGAATGATTTATATGCTTTTGTAATGAAGTTAATGGCCACATTCATGTTTATTTTAGTATTTTGTAGATGTATTAGTGTAATGGCAATGAACAATAGTTAAATATGATTTTAATTTGTAGATGAAAGCTACTAGAAATGAGTTAGTTGTAAATGAATTAAATTAACTAACAAAAAATTCATTTTTATGAGTATTTTGCACAATAATGTCCCTCAGTTGGGCTGGGGGATGTTATATTATGGCATCAGAGCCTCTAGTTCAAACACCAGGTAGGTATGGGCTCGAACCACAGAAAATTGTTGAAATTCGTTGTTGTAGATTTTGTCTATGACAGATTTGGGGAAAAACAAAGGATTTGGAGAGAAATCCCAAAATCTGTGGGAAAAATCCAAGTTTGAATGACTCTGAACTATTTAATAAGGTTAATGGAGTATATCGATAGAGTTGTAGACTCAAATTTGAATGGTAATGGTTTAAATTCTACTTTTAATGGTTGTCTGTAGAGTTGTAGGTAGTTTGGCGAATCAACGACCGAGATCCATTTTGATCTCAAGATTGACGATTGAGATTCACCATGATAGATTTAAAAATACTTAAGGTATCGACCGTTTGAAAGGTTGAGTAAGTCAACAACCGCGATTAATTTCGACAGTTTGGGAAATGGGTCAAATCGATCGTCTGTATTCCTTTCGGTCATTTTGAAAGGTAGATTCAATCAACAACCAAGATTAGTTTCGAGGTTTTTTTGAAATGGATTAGATTGACAGCTTAGATTCGTCAGGGTTTGGGGTCGAAAATTTCCAAGTATGGAAATTTTCCAAGAGAAATATCCGACAATCGATGGTCGGGTTGGTTTTAATGGAAAAGAGTTTGGTTCGACCAAAGGACATCTCTAATCATCAATGAACGACGGTTGATGTCGGTCGAATCCCGTGAAACATTTTCAATCGTTAATGGAAATCAGAGATGGCCGACGGGTCGGTGGTTAGGCGTCTCTTGATTCAACGAAGTGTTTCGAATCAAGAAAGAGAAGTCGTCGATGACTGACGCGCTGATGATTGGGCGTCGACCAATTCAACAAAGTGTTCAGGTAATCTAAGAGAATCAACTAATGACCAGTGGAGGGAAGAGGATGATGATGTCATCATCCACGTGTCATGCCACATCACCCAAGTCGAAACCCTAGGATGACATGTCCTGTCACGTAAACACCCATGTGTCATTCCATGTCAATAATTGCCATGTTAGCCAACATAAGTGTTCGATGGTCGATGGTCAGGTTGACCGATTCAAGAAAGTGTTTTTGACAGTCGTCGAGGATCGTCGATCATCAGGAATCGATAGAATCAATGAGGAGTTCCATTCACCAACAAATATTGTCGATCGCTGATGGTCAATTTTTTTGATTTAGAGTTGTGTACAAATCGAATGTTGGGGGAATGAGCTGATGACCGACGATCACATTGGCAGATCAGAGAAAGTGTGGTGCACGCCCAAGGAAGAACATCGATCGTTGATGGAAAATGTAACAAAGATCAATGGATCATATTCCACATGATTTGATGTCAACGATTCATATTTAAAGGGTTGTTACAGTAGTAAAATAGTCAGTTTTATGCGAATATTTGTGGTTTTTGAAGGTCATTTACTTGCGGGACATTTTTTAGGCCCTAAACGACGTTTTTATCCAGCCAAAACCCATGAGAAAAGAGTGTACAAATGTACAATTTGCCTCTGCATCTTGAATAAAATAACTTGAAGAGAGCTATCCAATGAGTTAAATGTTTCTCAAAATGGATCTCCTATGAGAAAGTTACAGCCAAAACAGTGAGGGTAGAAATTTTGGCAACAAAGTTACTTCCATAGGGCACAAATTCATACTCAGAAATATGTTTTGGGCATAGGAGCAGTCAATGGAAATATTGTAACCCATATAATCCAGTGGTGTAGTCATATTTTGGTTATGGGTACTTGAAAATATACAGGAAGAGAAATAAGACACTTGTAGCATGCAAAGATTAATTGGGTAAAACAACCTAAACTTCTTCGGACCATAACTTTCAGCTCAGATCTTGGATTTGAGAAAATGAACAGTCGATGGAAAAGTATTGAGGATTAAAAGACATATATCAACCAATAATTTTGAATTGGGAAACATATTTTCTCAGAAATTAAAATAGATTTATGTAGCAGTAAAAGAGTGGAAATTGAAACATGTAAATGTTGTAAATTTTTTCCCAGAATTGAGATTGAGGAATGAGTATATCCATTGGAAAGTTGTTTCATAGAGGAATGTATCTAAGGAATAATAATTTTGTTTTGATGCAATGTGTGCTCCATAAATTGATGAAGAAATAACCTATATTCTAATGGATGGAATGTTTGATGTTATGCATGTTTCTAACAATAATTATTGCATGCACATTTCTTGCAGAATTATAGGTACAGGAAAGAAAATGTGGTTCTTGTATGAGTACTCGAGTTATGGAATATGCTCAAGGATCTTAAAGCCATGAGGAAGAGCTCAGAGATATGCATGCCAACATGGGAAATGATAAGACATAGTCAAATGGAGGAAGAGATATGAAGAAGCTTGTCACTATGAGAAGCCTTCATAAATAAGTGCAGAGATATAGATATGATAACGAAAGGATTATGAAGGATCAAGAAGAGATACTTTAGAGCTTAAACATGTTTCATAACCAAATCAACAAGGAATGTGGCACCAAGAAAGCAGCTAGTGCTAGATAAGTGTCAACATCAAGATCCCATAAAAAAGGATGATCATGGAAATCATAGGCAGTCAAGAAGCATGAGCAGGAACCATAATTATCCAAGTTAATCCACTAGAATAACTTATGCAATATCAATTCTAGGGAGAAACCCAAGTGTGTCACCTGTTAGGAGGAAAAGAAGAAGGCATGACGAAGATATATTGCAAGGTGAACTCTAGAAGATTAAGCCACCAAATTTCAATGGTGAGCATAGCAAAGGAGAAGAGGTAGAGGTCACACTGTTGGAAATGAAGAAATATTTTCAGCTACATGATTACCCCTCCCGGGTAGAAGCTAGAATTTCCACCTACCACTTGCAAGGAAGGGCATCCATGTGGTGGGATCAGCTCAAGAAATCCAAGAACCTTGATGAGAAGAGAATCTCATGGAATTAGTTCAAAGGATATTTCCAAGAGAAATATTTATCCGAGCATTACTATGAAAGGAAGATGAAATATTTCTTTGAACTAAAGTTTGGAACTATGACAATGGAGGAATATGAGAAAAGGTTATTTGAGTTGTTGAAGTATGTTGACTTCATCTAGGATGAGAAAGTCAAAATCCAAAGGCTTCTAAGTGGGTTATCCTCCTTCTATAGTGATAAGATTCAATATGATAACCCCAAGACTTTGGAGGAGACCATAAGGAAAGAAATTCATCTTTATGAGTAGAGTAAAGGAAGGCTAGTTTTCCAAAATTCTTGGAATGACAAGATGAAATGGAAAAATGATCAAAGACAAAAAATATTTAAGCCACCCTTTTTCAGGAATAACTCCCAAGAAAAACAACAAGGTCAAGCAACCCAAAATGAGCACAACACTACAAATTCATTTGGGAAAAGGCCAAGGAAACAATATGTACAATGTTGGGGATGTGAGGGAAATCACTTATATAGGGACTTCCCTCACAAAGGAGGAAGAATGAGAAATTTTCACAACATTCAAGAGGATAAAATAGTGGAATACATGGGAGGAAACATGCCATGGATTTATGTAGCCTTGGATAACAAGCAAGCAGAATATCAATCCCCCGTGATCGATGTACAAGGTAATATTGATAACCATCCCATGACAATTTTGATTGATTCTGGAGCTTTCCATAGTTACATAAATGTTAATATTGTTGAAATATTTCACTTGCAAAGGAGTAAGCATAAGAAATATTGGTTAGTTCAATTAGTGACAGGAGCTAAGAGGAAGATCAATGAGTTGGTTAAAGATTCTCCAATAGACATGAATGGACTTAGCAAAAAGGTAGATGTAAACATCATATCGTTGGGTTCATATGATTTTCTAATTTGCATGGATTGGTTAGAAAAAACCCATGCTATCCTAAACTATTACAACAAGGAAATCACATGTCTTGTTGAGGAAGGGAAGCAAGGAAAGATTCAAGGCATTCCAAGAGCTGTATTTGTTAGAGAGAATTTCATCTATGTAATTGAAGAAGAGTTTTAGGAAGGTATGTAATATTTTTGCAACCCACATGGAAGAGGCAGCCAAAGACAAAGTGAAAAAAATTGAAGACTATTTGGTCTTGAGGGATTTTGAAGATGTTTTTAGAGAAACTCCATGATTTCCACCAAAGAGAGACATTGATTTATCTATTGATTTGGTGCCAGGAGCTTCCACAATATCCAAGACACAATATAGAACAGGCACACCATAACTGAAGGTGTTGCAGATGCAGCTTGAAGAGTTGTTAAAGAAGGGGTATATACACCCAATTGTATCACCTTGGGGAGCCCCGGTTCTTTTTGTAAAGAAAAAAGATGGAACTCTAAGGCTGTGTATTGATTTCAAACATATGAATAAGCTCACAATAAAGAACAAGTAACATTTGCCAAGAATTGATGATTTTTTTTATCAGTTGAAAGGTGTAAGAATATTTTTCAAGATTAAATTGAGATCAGGTTATCATCAATTAAGGATAAAAGAAGAAGACATCAACTAGACAACATCCAGGACAAGATATGGGCATTATGAATTCATAGTACTACCATTTCGACTATCAAATTCTCCAACAGTCTTTATGTATTTGATGAATGGAGTGGTCGGGGAGTACATGTACAAGTTTGTAATTGTGTTCCTATATGACATACTTGTCTACTCTAAGTCAAAAGAGGAGCATGCGCAACATTTAAGAATGGTGTTGCAAGTTTTAAGAGAGAATAAATTGTATGCTAAGCTAAGTAAGTGTATCTTTTACCAAAAGTAGAGTCACTACTTGGGGCATATAATTTTAGCATAAGAGATAGTGGTGGATCCTGAGAAGATAAACGACATTAGAGGAGGGACAATGCAAATAAATGTCACATTGGTTTGATAATTCATGGGTCTCTCTGGTTATTACCGAATATTCATAAAATAATCCTCAAATATTGCAAGTCCAATAACTTCTTTGAAAACGAAGGGAGTGAAGTTTAAATGTACTTCCAAGTGTGAAGAGAGCTTTAAGAAATTGAAGGAAATATTGACAAGTGCAACTATATTGAAGATTGTATATTTGAATGAAGACTTTGCTGTGTGCACCGATGCATGCAAATAATGGCTCGATGGAGTCCTCAGTCAAAATGATCACATGGTATGCTATGAATCCTTAAAATTGAAAGAGCATGTAAGAAATTATGCTACCCATGATCTAGAGTTAGCAACAATTGTACATGCATTAAAAATATGGAGACATTACCTTATGGGAAATAAATTTGAGCTAAGAATATACCATTGTGGTTTGAAACATATGTTTGGACAACCAACACTAAATTCCATACAAACTAGACGACTAGAATTTCTAAGTGAATATGACTTGGAAATTAAGCATATAAAGGGAAAGAAAAATAAAGTGGTCGATGCACTTAGCATGAGAGATCATGAAGTGCATTTTGAAGCTATCAACATCTATATAATTGATCTGAAAGATCAAATTATTGCAGCAGCAAATTCAGATCAGCGGTATGTAAAAATAAAAATAAAAAATATAGCAAGGTAATTTTCAGCAGGAATTTAATTCTTATGAGTTGAAGGAAGATGGAATTCTCATGTACAAAGGTAAGGTATATGTGTTGAATTATAATGAGATGAAAAAGACAGTGTTTAAGGAAATGCATAATGTGCAATATGTCGGGCACCCAGGATATCAAAAAACAATTGCAGTTGTAAGAAGCCAATATTTTTGGCTAGGAATGAAGAAATAAGTGGCTAATTACATAGCCAGATGTCTATAGTGTCAAAAAGTGAATACTGAACATAGGCACCCAATATGTTTTCTACAACCATTTCCCATTCCGGAGTGGAAATAGGAAGTCATCACAGTTGATTTTATTACAAAGCTACCCAGAACAATGAAGCAACATGATTCCATCATGGTGGTGGTGGATAAATTGACGAAGGAAACACATTTTATTCTAGTAAATACTACACACAAGGCATCATATATTGCATAAATAAATATGAAATAAGTTTCTAGGCTGCATGGAGTGCCTAAGGAAACAATTTCATATAGAGATCTAAAGTTTACTTCCAATTTTTGGAAAGGTTTGTTCAAAGGCTTTGGAACAAATTTAAATCTTAATATGGCATATCACCCAGAGTCAAACGGGAAAATAAAGAGGACCAACATGATAATTGAGGACATGATTAGAATGAATGTGATTGATTAGCCATCAAAGTGGGAAGATTATATTCATTTAGTGTAATTTACATACAATAATGGGTATCGAGCCTCATTGAAAATAAATTCATTTGAAGCATTGTATGGTAGTAAATGTAACACTCCGGTGAGTTGGGATAATCCAACAGATAGAGGAATTGTTGGGCCATATTTGTTAAAGGAAATAGAAGAGAAAATGACAAGGATAAAGAAAAATTTAAAGACTTCCCGGGATAGGAAGAAAAATTATGCAGATAAGAACATATTGTTTAGAGATTTTAAAGTGGGAGAACATGTGTTTTTAAAAGTCAAGGAAAAGAGAAGTTCACTAAGATTAGGAAGTTCCCAAATTTGGCAGCAATATATTGTGGCAGCAATATATTCTAGGCCTTTTAAAATATTAGACAATATAGGGCTAGTTGCATACATGATAGCATTGTCGGCATCCATGAGAGTGCATAATTTATTTCATGTATCATTATTAAATAAATATGTGCCTGACCCTTGCCACATAATTGATTGGAATGTGATCCTGGTGGAGCCCGAAGGGGATTTCTGGGTAGAACTAGTACACATCCTGGACCGGAAAGTCAAAGTGATCAAGAAAAACTACATAGGGATGGTAAAGGTTCAATAGACCTATTATGGTCATGAATATTCTACATGGGAGCATGAAGAAAACATGTGGGAGGAATACCCACAATGTTTTGGCAATTTTGAAGAAAATGGAATGAAAGACTCCATTTTGAGCAGCTAGAGTTCTGAAACCACATCTTAGAGTCGTAGTCAACTGCACTGGGGACCTTGATAAAAGAATGGCTCATTCCTTGAGTTAGAATTGATAAACAGATGGAACATCCCTTGGTTTATCCTTGATAAATAAATGGTGCATTCCTTGGGTCAACGAGTTGAGAGGAACATGAGATTATGGTTGGAACTGCTGCTGGAGTTCTAAAATTGCAGAATTTTTATTTTCTATGTATTGTGATGTAAATTTGCATATATGTATATTGGCATAGAGTGAACCGAGGATGATGCACAATTTTATGGGAGGGGGAATGTAACATCCCCACCATAATCCCCAGTTTAATTAATACTTATGTAGATACAATGTGTGGATACAATGTGTGGATATGTCCAAAGTGATGTAATATGAAAATTGTATTTCTATGTTTTAATAATAAAATGTGATACCAACTGTTAAGGGGACATGGACAAGATATGGGGGCTAAATTAACCCACAAGAGAGGGGAGTGTCTAGGATAATGGCCAAGAGGGGTCCAAGGGGTAATTACCCATGTATATTAATTCAACCCATTTTCCTAAATTTGTTATTGGTGTATGAATCTCCTAAATTATGATTGAGTGTTCCCAAAGCCAATCATTGGATACATGTAAGAGGGTGGGTGTGAGTAGTCACATCCCAAAGTTATTGGGAACATGGGGGTTGAGTACAATCAACTTGGGGAAGAGTGTGATTCAAGCAAGCAAGCCAAAGAAGAGGAACTTTGTATGGGTTGGAACAACAATTTTGTACATTCAATTTTTTGTGCATGAGGAGAAAGTAGAGAGAAAGAAAGAGAGCTTGGAGCTAGTGCAACCATGAAGGGGGGATTTTAGAGAACGATGGAGCACATCAGAGCATATTTGGAGCTGGAAACTGAAGATCCAGTTTGTCAGGCCTAAAGAGTGAGCTCCTAAGCATGTTGGACTGTAGCAGCAAGTGTTTGCAGTTGTTTTGTTGGTAGTTTTTGGTGCAGACCCCCTTCTCTCCAAGGGCTTTGCGACCTCCCGGTCTAGGATCTTTCAAGATTCTGAGCCGAAATGGCCCTTCGGGTCCGTACTTGGAACCTTCAATGACTAAAACCACTGGTTCTTTTACAAAAATCCACCTGAGTGAACTAGCACCAGGCACAAACTTCCCTTCCACATGACCACTAACGGTGACCACAGGCCTAACCGAAAGGCGCTTTACACTTCGCGACCTCGGGTATTCCATTGTGAGTCAACCTGACTCTTTGAACTTTCAAACTCTGAATAGAGCTTAGCGAACACTATCTCCTTCCCTTAACTTCCGTTTATGTGACCTCCGACTAGAACTTGGGGCTCAACCCTTTGAGCGTTTCAGGACTTCGCATTATGCGAATTTGGGTGATAGTTCACCTCCTTCCTCCTGACTCATGAATTCTGAATTCTCCCTGGATAATCAACGGTCCTTATCTCTCCCACAACCAGATTTACTTCACTACTTCGTGTATCAGATATTTTCTCTTCCAATCTTTCGATTCGCGAAATTCTGAAAGATCCTCATGACTAATCAATGCACAACTTCTCTAATATCTAATGGTCTAAAATGGTTCAGTCCCTCCTGCATGGATCTTAACCCTTAATCTTGTCCAAATTTCAAAATTTCTTCTTCTGAAGGATTTCTCCTTCTAAATCCTTCATACTTGTTCTTCCTTCAAACTTTGAATTCCTTAAAGGGATTTCTTTGAAACTTAGTCGATTTCTGGTCTAGTGCACTCCTTTCAACTGACCTCTTCACTGTATTATGAGAAAACTCATATTATTTCTCCAACGCTTTCTCCAAGTCAAAGACTTATGAACTCCTTGCGCTTAATATGCACACTCTGGATACAAAAGTTCCACGCCATCTCTTCTGAGATTCGAGTCAAAAGACTCCTCCACACACGCACTTCTTGCATTCAGTATGTACTCCTTGCATAACTTACAGAAGAGAAACACTTGAAACTTATTCAATTATTCATTCACCATGAACTTCATACGTTCACAAAATTCATAACAATAGTAAAACCGTAAAACAATATCAACACTGTACAATTGGATGAATTTTTCTCTATTCTATTCATTTAAAAAAAAAACATGATTACAGCTACTATCTTCTTACAGACACAAAAATGAAAATACTTGTCTAAGGACCAAGAGCACTCTCTGCTCTTCTTCCTTCTATATAAGTTCTATCACCTTCTACTCTAATGGTTACCTACTCAACTTAATTAATGCAACCTAATGACTAATACAGATTAATATCCCACACTTGTAATATATTACAATCGTGTAAGGATTTACAATGATCTGTCAGTTCAAAATGGTGGCCCGAATTTACATACAACTAATTAATTAACGAGAGATTCAAAAATATCTCCACACCGCTACCAAGTTGGTTAAGAGTCGGTTTGGCTCTTTTAATGTGTTGAAGTGTCGAATTCGCTTCCACGTCTTCTTTTCTTTGATTTGATAGTGATGCTCATGCATCATACTCCTCTGGCCAAAATATTCATGGACTCCTGTCCATGAGCTCTTGCACTATTTTTCCATAAGTCAAAATATCAAGTTCAGTTACCCAACTTGAATCTTCCACTGGGTGATCCTTCCACTTCAATAAATATTCAGAGTGCATATTTCTTTTGGTTTTCCTTCCAACTCTCTGTTCCAAAATTTTCTCCATCTGAGGTTTTTCTATTGTGGGCATCTGTTCTTCCCACCGAATCTCTTCCTGATCATGTAATTCTTTTGTGTCATCTATGTTATAAGGATACAGGTCTGCAACGTTGAATA
>JASDQU010188410.1:4456-18551 GCA_032191745.1 Picea mariana
TATTTAAATGTGTTATCAAAGACGGGCACAAATTGTTACACAATATGGTTTTGGTTGCAATTATATTGATTTGAGAAATATTGTTGTTGCCTCCTTGTGTCTGATTGATAGCTCAACACGATGGGTCGAAATAAAATGCTGTGACCGTGTGTTTTAAAACGGTCAGATTGGAACATTGAAATCATGGTAACTATGGCATGGTTATCCACTGTGTTGATATCAATATTAATTGATTGCGCCATTGGAGGAAGACACGAGTTTTTGAGAATGGCTTGTTGCAATTTGTTCAATTTTTGTAAAATCAGGCATGTTGTTGATGCCTTATTGAATTAGATGGATATCCCAACATTTTAATTGTTTAGAGTTGAAGAAAATTGGGCTTACATAGTCTCAGAAATACACTTGCTTGATTGAATTTTTTTGTGGTTTCTACAACATAGCATGAGTTGGAGTGGTAATTGCTGCATGTATGTTAAATGAATGTCATGCACTTTAAATGGTGACATGAACGAGTGTTGTAACAATATAACCTCATTGCAATTCAATTGGTTTAAGGATATAATCGAGCACAACCTTCGAGTTATATTTGATGATTGAAGTAATTCGCGAGTAGTGATTGATTTTAGATGCTGGACAGAGTGGAAATAGGTGATTGGTTATGCATTTGGGAATTATTTATTTTATTGAATGGATAAATAAGAGGAACAAATCTCCCCTATAGATTGATGTGGAATGCATACTGTCTTTTTTTATGACACTATGTTAAATATTTTATTATGAACAACGAGCTAGCTAATGCATAGGGTTGTTTGAATTATACACATTAGTTGTTTATTGGGCCACAATGGTCATTTGGTTGGTGTATTTATTTTTACATAATGGTTTTATGGATTACTTAATTAATTTTATGAACAGTACCCACTCTCTTTCCCACAATTATTTCACATTTAGCTATTTACAACCCTATCACCTTTCCACATTCATTTTTCACTCCCTGTTCTAAAATTGATTACAGTCAAGAAGAATTTTGTATTAATACAATTGGAAGTCATGGTTCCTTGGTTGTATCACAGTGATGCTTTCTTTGGTTTGCATTTCAGTTGATTGTTGTTGTCTTTGAGAAGTAATCGCGTTCTTTTCCCCCTCATTATATCATGTTTCACTCAATATAAGCCCCTCGCATATCCTAGAACCTTTTGTTCACCCCCTGCTCATTGATGAATGGTTAAACAATTTATATGGATTGGATTGCATGGGTCTGATATATTGTTGATCCAAAATATATTTCATATTTTTAAATAGTTATCATGTATGGTTATTTAAAAGACTATTTTCTAATCAATCACGCATATAGGGATGAGCTATTCAAATAAAAGGTAGAAAATTGAGGCCCACCACGCCTCTTTCAAAGAGAAAGCTGCTACTGTCCTATCTGCATCTTTAGATAATTCTAGTAATTTGTGTCCTCCCACATGAATTGGAAGGACAATGTCTCTTGTATGATCAACAAAATGAGGCTTAAATATTCCACACATCCTAAAGCAGGTTCAGAAGAACTAAAATATGATAGCATCAGCAAGGGAAAGATTGCCTCACAAACTAGAAAATATGGATTTTAAATTTATATATTGTTGATGACAGTTGACTTCATATTGTCGTATAACACACTTTTGGATATGTTGGTAATATATTTTGGAAATAATTGCAAACATTATTGAGATAAATTTCCAAATGTTAATATGATGATGGGAGTCACAAGGAGGTGTGTTTTTGCTTAATTGACTAGTATGTTATGATTGTTAATAACCAAAGGGAGTCACAAGGGGACCCACCTACTAGTTATTATTTATAACCCTTATTATGATTATTAATTTCGCCCCTAACTAAAAGTTGGTTGAGTCTTATAATTAACTTAACTAATGATTTGGTTCAACTACTTCAACCAATTCCAATTTTCTTAAAGGAAAAAGAAAGGGAGGAACAAGAGGAGGATAGAAGGAGAAGCATACTAAGGTTTGATCTTTGAGTTTATGTTGAGATAGTTCAGTTTTCATTCATTCCTTGATTTATCACAAGCCTAATTCTTTTTATGATAGCAGGGTCTTATTGTAGACAACAACATTCATGGTTGAATCACATCATTCAGACACTTATTTTCTAGAGGTGTTGATCTATCTTTGATAGTCTATGTAGACTTGTATGTTTGTGAATTAGTTTTCATGACTGACAAAGGATATTGTGCAGAGTCGAGTGGGCAACAATCTATGGCAAGCTGATCCATCTTTTAGAGTTTATTTTTTGATTTTCTGTTGGAGGTCCTTTTGTATGTTCCATCGTGGATGTCTAAGTTTGACTTTGGTCCTAAATTTCTGCATGGAATTTTGTAAAAGAATGACTCTTTGGTGAATTGGAATGAAATAAAGGATTTCTTTATGTCTCATCTGTCTTGATTATCATCTTGGTGTTTTACTTCTGTCTTTACATTTATTTTAGCAACTGTTATATTCAAAAAATTACATAAAAAGTAAATTTCCAACAAGATTTTTATTGATAAAATACTAGCCCAAGCACTTGTAATTAATACTTGTGAGTTAGGATGTTATTTTTGTTGGCTATAAATATAGGGTGATATTCCCATTTATTTTTATTTAGCCAAGCAGAATCTGAAAATGCTTGAGTAAGATCATTTCATATATTTTCCTCAACAAGTGGCAGTGGTTGATTTAGTGATAGTGACAGGTTGTCTACATTTGGAATTTATATTTCAAGGCGGTTGGACGGGGCAAGGATAGGTGGTTGTATCCACCTTCTGGTTGTAACCAGAGAACTTAGGGGGTTGTAGCCTCCTTCTTGTTGTAGCCAGAGAATTGGGGAGTTGGAGCTTCCCTCAGGTTGTAGCCTAAGAAACTAGGGGGTTGGAGCTTCCTTCTAGTTGCAGCTAGAAAACAAAGGAAGTTGGTGCTTCCAATGAATGTAATTCTTCAAGACATATAAGAAAAATCATTCTATGGTTTTCTCCCGCTTTGGGTTTCCACGTAAAAAGACGAGTGTATTGTGTATGTGTATGATTTCTCATTTGTTCATTGTTTATTTACTCTAAAATTATTGGATGATAATGCTACACTGATAGAACACTTGCATTATATGGTTAAAAATGATTAAATTTCTCTATTACTTATTCACCCCCCCTCTCAGTAATCCAACAACCAATAGGGTAAGGTTTTGGATGAGGTATTGTCTCTAAGCCCAATTTTTTAACAATCACTTCATATATCAAATTAACTTGAGAACCCAGATCAAATAGAGTATCCACTTTAGTATGTTTGGCTACTACTCTGATGTGAAAATTTTCACTTATATTCTTTTCTATTTCAAGAGATGGAATTGTAGAACTTGAACTAGCATGAGAGGAAACTTTACCTTGTACTCCAGTTGTTGTGATTTTCATTTCATCACATGAATCGGAACCTAGATCTTGTTGCACCATAGAAATATTTTGTGGCTTCCCTTTACCACCAAATGTCTTTGGTATTAACTGTCGATGTAGTTTTCATCAATGCTCGACATCATGCCCATATTTTTTGCAATGAGTGCAAAAGGATTTTCCTTCCTCTTTATTTGTTGTGGAGGTCTTTTTCTTCTTTCCTTTTCCTTTGAACTTGTTGTTTTGGAACTTGGAAGGATTCTTTGTGTGATATTCTTGTACATTCTTTCCCCTTCTTTAAAGATGAATTACTTGCACACATACTTCATCTAGATTAGTGGGATTAAACAACAACAATGTGTGATGAATGTAACTATGAAGTGCACCAATATATGTCATTAAAGTATCTGGAGATTCTAAAGGAAAATTCAATGCAAGTGTCTTTTTCCTAAACTCTTCTGTGAAACTATGAGCATTCTAACCTTTACCCTATCTCAAAATTTTCCATTCCATCATGGATTTTTGTACATGACCCAATGGATAAAATTGGTTTTTCAATGCAGAAGTAAATTCAAACCATGAAGAAAGGAATTTACCATTATTCTTGCTACCTTTCTGAATTTTACTCTCCCACCATACAAGGGTTGTGCCTTCCATCCAAAGAGAATCCAACTGGATCTTCGCCTCTTCCTCTTCGATCTGTTGTACATGAAAATAAACCTCGATCTGTCTAATCCAATTGTTTAACTTATATGCATTAGCTTCTCCATTAAACATGGGAAAATTAAATTTGACATCTAGTTTCAATAATGGCTTTTTAGAAGCATTCTAATGAAAATTAGAGTGATGAGAATGAGCGGAAGAGGAATATATTGAACTAGAAGATGGAGATGGAGGCTTAGGAGGGTCTCCTATAATTCCTTATTACTCTACAACATCATCCTCTTCTTTAGATTTATTCTTCTTTTCCTTCTTTGCCACTCTATTTTCATAATCTGCAAACAATTTTTCTACAATGTCTGGCATTCGCTAGAAAGCCTTGTGAAAATTATTCTCATACTCTGTACGAAGTTCTTCATCTCCCATTTTCCTTCTAGATATCTGGGAGTCAAAATTGCACCAAAATTACCTTGTTGGAAAGGTATATTTACAAGGAATATGTTGGAACATGTTTCAAGGGATGGAATTGGCCATGTTTTTCTCAGAAATTGAAAGAACAGTCGTCAATATTTTTATGATGTGTTGATAAATCTGTTTGACACCTTGGCTTCACGAGCTCATATCTTGAGATCCAGGAAACAAAATTATGCCCAGGAGGACTTGTTGGAAATATAAGATGATGAAGATCACATATAAATTGGTTTCCATGGATGAAACGTTGCATATCCTATCTAGAAAATTAAAACAAAGTCCCCTTTTTAAAAGGGAAATTAATTAAATTTTTCAAAATAAAAGTTTATTAAAAAAACACTTTTATTAAAGATGGAAAGGGAACCATTTCAATATACGAATATCAATGATGCAAATGAATTAATGATACTTAATTGAGTCATTAATTTAAGTGATATATTCAAGAATGGAAAATCCCTAACTACGAAAAGTTAGAAGATCTAGTTTTATAAAGAAAGAAAGGGCTTCATCAAAGGGTTAGAGAAGATTCCATTATCACAAGGGAAAGAGAAGAGGATCAGAAAAAGAAGGTACATACATTGATATGCAATGAAGCTTCTAATCAATGAAAATATATCTCCATATTATCCAATATCTTTCTTCTTCTACACTATTTTCTCAAATCTTTATGCTTGAATCTCTGAATTGAGCACAAGGTTGAGATTCTTGAGTGTTCCTCTTGTATTCTTCAAAAGACTTTTTTATATGATCATGGAGTATTCACAACCATGTATATGACTATCATATATTTTTTGTATTGTTGAATATATTTCATGAATAAAACTCCACAAAGAATTACTTTGGGGCATGACTTCGATTATGTTTCAAATCTTGGGATATCTGAGTGTGAGATGTTTGAACTATGCTTATCAAATTCTTTATGTTTTAAATTCAATACTCTTTTAAAATTATTTGATATGATCAAAATGATTATCTCCTATTTCTCGTGAGAAGATATGGATATAACAATTATTCGTATGTGATTAAGAGGTTTGTATATATGATGTTGAGTACAAAATATATTTTGATATTGAAGCCTCCCTTCAATCTTATCTTATTGTAAAGAAAATTTCTTGTTGCACATAAAGATCAGATTAGGTTGTTAAAGAACCATTCCATGTATAAATTAAAGCAATAAAGATATGGGGTTTGTTGTCTAGCATTCTCCCTAATCTAATATATTCAACATATATATTTTAGCTAAAGAAGAGTACCACCTCTATAAAAAAGTAGGGGGATTCATATCTTCATGAGGTTGTTTCGGTCTTAACAAATCCAAACATCCAAATTTTTGGCGACCATACTAGGGAGCCATTTATTTTCAAGATATCTGAACCTTTGTTTCAGATCTGATTGAGGAACCAGAGTCTCCATGGTTCAAATTTTTCAAAAGAATATTCAAGAATATTGGTGCTTGTTCTAGATGCACGAGGTTTATAAAAATATTATCTATAGATTTTTAAATGATATCAAAAAGAATCAAGAAGCACAAAATATTTGGGAGGATGAATCATGTGGTGATTCCATTGAAAGAACTCTTAAAAGTCCTAGAAATTCCATTGGAAAGATGCAAAAATCTCACGAAGATATATATTATGACTACTGTGAAGAAAATTGATCATGTTGAGATGCTCCTTTAAATTCTCCACCAATCCCATCAATGGATTTACAAGACTCAACAAAAGGAACAAATTCCTAAAGAAGGAGGTGACTACATAAAGGCCCTTTTAATCTGCGAGAAGTAGATTTTCAGATGCCCAATATTCCTATGGAAAAAATTTCTACATTCTTTGGGAATACCTTGGAGGATGCAGAGTAGCATTTGTTTAGTTTCTAATGTGCATGTGAAATTTTCAATCTTATTGAAGAAAATGTTACATGTCAATTATTCTTACAAACTTTGTGTGGGAATTCTCTTGAATGGTTATATTCATTGATTCCTGGTACCATTACTAGTTGGGATGTGTTAGAAGATTTATTTGTCGAAAAAATTTCCCACCCAACTTCTCCCATATGGACATAAGATAATGAAGATTTCAGCTTTTCATATACACCATATGAAGATATTTCAAGTAGAAAATTTGAGAATGAAATTAAGGAGCCTCCACCAAATGCACAAGAATATTTCAGCCTTGCAACAGATGATGAAAAGCCACAAGAATATTGCTTGCAAGAATAATGGGTGGAAGAAATGAATCTTGAGAAGAATGATGACCAATATTACCATATTATGAAGGAAGAATATTTTTAAGACATCGTGAGTGAATCAAAAATCTTGGAAGTGGTCAGTGATAAGGAGAAGGATGAAAGGATGATAAAATTGGAAAATTATTATCTAATCAAAGATATCAGCACTTTGGAGAAACCAAGAGTCTATTTCATTGAATCATGGTTCCAAATTATCGTTGGAAAAACAATGCAATCATATTTCAAGTGTATCTTGCTTAGTTTTTCCTTGGAACACTTTGGATATGCCCCTGACTCATTGGTACAAGCCCCAATATGTTCACTAATTATGGAGTTCATTCCAAAGATCAGTTGGATGCTTGAATGGCTCCATTGGAAATCTACCTACACTTGAAAGTGTCCCTTCCCTTCAAGTAAGGTAGGGTAGGTAGATTTTGTATGTATATAGTTTGATTCTTCAGTTCAAGTTTTGCACAATAAGGAAGTCGTTATATGAAAATAATATTTGAAGATAACTCCATGAAAGAGGAAGAATTAGAAAAACATCACTTTAAATATGACTCCATATCCCAATGGAGAAGGAATTTGGTCTTTATATTTTGGTGTTCTCAACAACCCACAAGGGGTCACTGTCCTGCAGTTGGATCCAGTTGTTGACCATAAATTGGTCATCTATATTTTCCCACTCTTGGAATAATAATAAAAAAATTGATATCAGAAAAATAAATTTTTTCAACTATTACATCTTCATGGTGTATCCCTCGGTCTCATCTTCACCATGCATTTTTTGGATTCAAAATCTGAGTTCGTATGCTCAAGATATTCAGGTTTTCGTCAAACCGGCAAAACATGTTTCTTCAATATGTGACAAAGCTATTTTTTCTTGGCACTGAGAATCCTTGAAACTATGATCATTATCATGGAGCCACGCCATTTTTGAGTTATCAGAACCATGTTCATTTCTTGGTACACATCACTCCACACTTCAAAATTTTCTTGAATTTCTTGGATTCATAACCCATGCTTCTTGAATTTCTCGGGTTCATAACCCATATTTTTCTTGAATTGTTGCGGGCCCAAAACCCATGTCAATTCTTCTTATTATATAATGGAGGGTTCATTCACCACACCTTTCATGATCCACCATCCATCATCCTTTATACTTCCCTCATCTCCCCTCACACTCGCTTCTCCCTCTTCCCTCCTTATCTCCTTTCCCATAATCCATCCTCTCGGCCTCTCATCACACTATATTATTTTTAAAGGGTCTCACCATCATGGGTTCACTCCTTGTCAATTTCACGGACTCATGGAATCCCTTCCCCCCTAACCTCTCCAACCCGCCACACTCCACATCTAACAACCCATCGTCACTCCTTCCTCCACTTCTCTCTCCTTATTCCTCCTCTATCGTTCACTTCCTCCCTTAACATTTTTATCCTAAGTTTCTTATTTCACATCCTCAACCAATGATATATTTCCACACAACAATAAATTATTGGTTCATCTTCAACCAATCATATTAATCTACATGCCAACCACTTATCTCATGACATATGGCAGCACACTATTGGTTACACATGGCATCTAATGAGAACACTACAAATGGAAGTTCATTACTGTGACACGTGGCAGCTAATTATGATGACACATGGATAAATTTGGATTTTTTACTCATCGCCACTAGGCGTTGACTTTGAAAGGGTAGAAGATTACTGGGCATGATGTGGAGGTTGACTGGGTATTTAAAATATTAATTAATTAATCAATTTCCTAAGGGAAGGTCAAATTATTAAATCTCCATAGTCTTCTCTTCTCTTGTTTCTTACTAAGTGTATAATACACTTTTGATTATATACACTAAAACTTCATAGAATCCCATGCATGTGGGATAAGTTTTTTTAATAAAAAAGATGAAATTTTCAAAGGAGGGTGAAATTTAATCAAGGGCCCAGATTGCCCAGATTGCCCCACAAATTTCATCGAGTGTTGTTGAGTATTAAGCTTCTAAAGGCCATATATTGAGATACAGGAGTCGGAATTGCACAAAATTTACCTCGTTGGAAAGTTATTTCGACAAGGAATATGTTGGAATAGGTTTCAAGGGATGGAATTGGACATATTTTTCTTATAAATTGAAAGAAAAATCCAAAATATTTTTATGATGTGTTGATAAGTTTGTTTGACACCTTGACTTCACGAGGTCATATCTTGAGATCCAGGAAACGAAATCACGCCTAGGAGGACTTGTTGGAATTATAAAATGATGAAGATAACATTTAAATTTGTTTTTTTGGTTGAAAATTTGGACACACGATCCAGAAAAATAAAACATGGTCTCCTTTTTAAAAGGGCAATTAATTAAATTTTTCAAAATAAAAGTTTACTAAAAAAAACTTTTATTAAATATGGAAAGGCACCCATTTAAAAATATGAATATCAATGATGCAAATTCATTAATTAGACTGATTTGAGTTTAAGTGATCTCTTCAATAAAGGAAAATCCCTAAATGTTCAATAATTTGGTTGGTTTTCATTGATGTCAACCCTTGAAGCAAGTCCAATAGCAAATTTCGGTATCCCCAACAGTATGGTTAAGGGAATTAAGTTTGTTTGATATATAATGGTATGGAGGTTAGTATATTTGTAGGTAATGTTATTCTATATGGATATTACATGTCATTCCATTTCCGGTGATATGTGGAACGTCACATAACTCCTCACGGTTAGAGAGTTATGGCCTTGTGAAGTTGGAGAACCCTCATGAGTTATCTAAAAGGTCAAAGAAGTCAAATTATTCTAGAATCTCCTAGAAGAAGTTGACTAGTCAAGTGGGTGAAACTAGGAGTTAATCATGGGTTGAGTTGTTGAAATAAGAAAATAATTAAAAATAAATTAGTTGCAACTAGAAGTGGAGAGTTTACTATTTGTGGATAAAGTGGTTATAAGTGGACAAGTGGTTAGAAGTGGGTTAACCCTAAAAGAAGGAAATTGGGTTAAGTTGGTTAGAAGGTAACCTCTTGAGGAAGCTACATGGAAATATAAATAAGAGAGAAAGTATCTCCTATTAGCACCTATTAAGCACATTGAATATCTATTATTGTGTAAGGTTTATTGCAGGTACTCATTGATACATCCGAAGTTACACAAGTCTGAGGTAGCACGAAGTGTTGATGATGAAATTTTAGGAATTGCAAAAATACTGAAAAAATACTAGTTTTTTAGGTTTACGCAGGTTGTAGTGGAGAAGGGCGCGTACGTACGTGGGATAGAAATATAACAGGGCGTGTACATGTGGTAAAATCCATGAAAGCTTGAGTTTTTGAGGGTGTCGGGTTCTTAGAGTCTGAAAGCAATCTCCCAGGAAGGTATACAGTGATCAGGTACAACATATATATCTACATATTCAAAAGGTATGTCATATTATTATGTGTTGTTGGATATTGTTGTCTCCATGAGATATGGTTATGGGAGTTTGAGTTTTTTTCCCTAGAGAAGTTATTGGTTGTATGGAACTTATGGTATGAGATATATCTACATAAATACAACACTAGTATGTTGGTATTATTCATTGGTTTATCTTGTTGGTTCAAGTGTTGAGACATAGTTTTTATTTTTTGGTACACAGTTGAGGGTTTTGGTTGTGAAGTGGTTGTGAAGGTGTTTGTATGGTGTGAGGTTTCATATTAGTAAGGGTTTGATGTCTAGTCCATGTGAGGATTATTACACTTGCTCATGATTGTACACACATGTATGGAACATGACTAGAGAGACGTAGATGCACTTGGTTAAGGGATGTATAAGATGATGTATGCATAGAGCACAGCTATAGATAAGACACAATGACAGGTTGCAAGTTGATGTGACAGAGGCAGCAAAGTGTTTGAAGTTTTAGAAAAAGTGAAAACCCTAACTTATTGAAGGTGTACACAGGCTGCAGTATAGACAATTTGTGTACATACGCAGGTTGCATTATAGATAGGGCGTGTACATACGCGAGCTGCAGCATATACATGTCATGTACCTGTTGGATGTTTTGGTACGGGTACATGTTGGTTACATGTTAGTAGCACAGGCTGGTTACAGGTTGTTGGTATAGGTCAGTACAAGTTTACAGAGGTATATCTCACATTGACAGTGTGGTAGTGGTTTCATGATTTGACACATATTTCAGGGCGGAAGGAAGGGGAAAGGATAGGTGGTTGTAGCCACTTTCTGGTTGTAGCCGGAGAACATAGGGGGTTTTAGCCTCCTTCTAGTTGTAGCCAGAGAATTGGGGAGTTGGATCTTCCCTCAGGTTGTATCCTAAAAATATAGGGGATCAGAGCCTCCTTCCAGTTCTAGTTGGAGAAAAAAGTTGGTGCTTACAATGAATGTAATTATTAAATACATATAAGAAAAATCATTTTGTGGTTTTCACCCACATTGGGGTTCCACGTAAAAATATTGGTGTATTATGTATGTGTATGATTGTTCATTGTTCATGGCTTCATAAAGATGTGTATATGTGTATGACTGTTCATTGTATATGTGTATGATTGTTCATTGTTCATTGTTCATAAAGATAAATAACACTTACATACTGTGGTTAAAAGGATTAAAAGTCTATATTACTGATTCMCCCCCCCCCCTCTCAGTAATCCAACACTAACTACTCAAGAAGTTAGAATATATGGTTTTATACAGCAATAAAGGGCTTCATCAAAGGGTTAGAGAAGATTTCATTATCAGAAGGGCAGAGGTAGAGGATCAAAAAAAAATGTACAGACATCAATATGCAGCAAAGCTTCTGATCAATGAAAATATATCTCCATCTTCTCCACTCTCTTTCTTCTTCTACACTATTTTCTCAAAGCTTTATGCTTGAATCTCTTAATTGAGCACAAGGCTGAGATTCTTGAGTGTTCCTCTTGTATTATTCAAAATACCTTTCTTTTATGATCATGGAGTATTCACAACCATGTATATGACTATCAAATATTTTGTGTATTATTGAATATATTTCATTAATAAAACTCCGCAAAGAATTACTTTGGGGCATGACTTCAATGATGTTTCAGATCTTGGGATTTTTTAGTGTGAGATGCTTGAAGTATGCTTATCAAATTATTTTTGTTTTAACTACAACACTCTTTTAAAATTCTTTGAGATGATCAAAACTATTCTTTCCTATTTCTCGTGAAAAGATATGGATATATCCATTATTCGTATGTGATTAAGAGGGTTGTATATATGATGTTGACTACAAAAGATATTATGATATTGAAGCATTCCTTCAATATTTTCTTATAGAGGAGTACCACCTCTATAAAAATGTATGGGGATTCATATCCTCGTGATGTTGTTGTTTCGGTCTTTTATATATATATATATATATAGTCAACAACAGGTCTTGAATCCATTAAACCAATATACTCGTTAAGAGCTCAACATGTCACAGGAATTAAACCCAAACAGGGAGGATAACAATTATTCTTCCCAACCAACCAATCTAGACCCAATTGACTATACATACATACATGCATATAATGTGAGAGGGAGATATAATTGGAGATGATAGGAAAAAATACAATAAATAGATTAAAAAAATAAAACTAGGAAATTGTAATTAGGGTTTTATTATATTGCATTTTTTAAAAACATGATCTTTCCCTAATTTTGGGGGGTTATCCTCAATTTTTTTTCTATTCCTGTAGTTTTTTAAAGTGGGTTGTCTCTTATTTTATTTTCTCCCCTTTTCTTGTGTTTTTTCCCTAAAATATACTAAAAATAAAGTTTCTTTGTTTTATTTTTTTCCTTAAAATCTCTAGGATTTTGCTTGAAATTTTTTTTTTAAATCTAATTTGTTCACAAAAAAATATGAAAAAAACTATAGAGTTTAGGGCTTGTTCTTTAAAATTTTGATTTTGTCATAAATTGTAAAACTTGAAAAGATTCACTGACTTTTTAAGTCCTAAAACCTCCCTATTAAATGTCTCCTTGGTGATCTTGAAACTCCTTTGTAAATTGCTCCAAATTCTTTCATCAATGCATACAAAATAAGAGTGTGTTTATATAACAAAAATTAGGTATAACATGGCCACATTTGATGAATATGAGACAAATTAAAAAAGTAAGAGAAAAAAAAAAGTAATTACCTAAGAAATGAAAAATAAAAATAATAAAAAATGTATTTAATTGTAGGAGTTTTTTTGGATTTAACTATGATAGAGTTTTGAAAACACTAACACGTTTGTATCCAGAAAAATTACTGCAATATGGAATATTGTGAAAATTTGCATACTTAAAAGATTTATTTCATTTTGGAGGGAAATTTTCATTCTCTGAGTTATAAAGGTCGTTGAAAGGGTGGATAGTTGTACCATTCTATGTTTTTAGTGAGAATTCATGGATTCATATGATAGATAAGTTTCCATTTKTGAACCTTCAACTTCTTATTCATGTACCTCTTCTTTTTATACTAGCAAATATTATGGAAATGCCTCCAATGTCATTGAAGAATTGTATTTTTCACCCACTAAGGAGTTTGATTGTATTGCAAGCAATGTAATTGAGCATGTTGATGAAGAACTTCCCAATTCCAAGGACTTTCAAGGAACCATTATTGAAGGGGAAGAATATGATGGTGATCATTCTTCTCAACAATTTAATGATAACATCAATGATGTGGACAATACTCAAAATCTACCTCCAAGTGATGATTTTGATGATAGAATAAATGATTGGGATGATAAATGTATTCCTAGTGATTTATTTAGTGGAAGCATCAATGCAGATTTCAATGGTAGAATTAGTGTTGAGGAGAAAGATGAGGACATTTTAAATGATGATAGTAATAATAATGATTAATATTTTCTTCCAAGTGAATATTTTAAAGGAACTGATGATGATGTTGATGATGATGATTTTCTCCAAGTCAAGACCTTCATGGGAGATCAAACAACATTGGTGAGGATGCTAATCATTTTCCTATTGAGATTGATATTCCTCTTGGTGATGAGATTATCAATGAAGATGATGAGGGGCTAGGAACGAAGATCATGTTCCAAGTCATTCAATTGTAGTAATTCGAGGTGGTTGACATTATCTTATTGGTTGTCCTAACAATTTTGAGCACGATTATAGTGGGGATGATATTCTTTCTAGTGATGAGGATATCCATGCTAGTGAGGATGGTGATATTCCCAACACAATGAAGACAATACAAAGAATCACTGCATTTGTGATTCAGACCATTACTAGACCTTTCTATATCAATCCAAATCATTCATTTTATCCCCCATTCCTAGGGATAACTAAGGAGATGATTTCTTG
>JASDQU010188411.1:2420-17726 GCA_032191745.1 Picea mariana
CTAATGAATGCAAGTGCCACTTTCCAGCATGCTATGGATATCTCCTTCGTCGGTGAAAGAGACAAGTTTGTAGTTATCTACCTCGACGATCTAACCTTTTTTTCTAAGTCTGATGAAGACCATTTAATACATCTCAAACAGACTTTCGAAAAATTCCGTAGGTTTGGTCTATCTGTAAACCCTAAAAAGTCTCACTTCGCCATGCAGGAAGGTAAACTCCTAGGCCATATTGTGTCCCGAGATGGAATTAAAATTGATCCCAGCAGGGTTCAAGCTATAGACACAATAAATATTCCTAGAAATGTAAAGGAAATCCAGTCATTCTTAGGAAAGATAAACTTTTTGAGAAGGTTTATTCCAAACTTCATTGAAATTGTGAAATTAATCACAGGTATGTTAAAGAAAAATAGTGAGGTAAAATGGACAGGAGAGGCCAAAGAATCGTTTTCACGTATCAAGAGGGTTATAAGCGAGGCACCTGTACTAGCAAGCCCCGACTATCTAAAGGATTTTCTCATTTTCTCATTCACTTCTGAGCACACTATTGCCGCAGTGCTCCTCCAGAAAAATGAGGAGGTTTTCGAACAACCGATATCCTTTTTCAGCAAAAGTCTCAGAGACGCGGAACTAAAATACGATATAATGGAAAAACAAGCATATGCTATGGTAAAGGCATTAAAATATTTTAGGACTTATGTATTGCATTCCAAGATAATCACATATGTACTTACTAGCTCTGTAAAATACATTCTAGTGCAGCCTGACAGTGATGGTAGAAGGGGACAGTGGCTTGCAAAAATTCAAGAATTTTATCTAGAAATAAAGCCGACGAAGCTGATAAAGGGTCAAGGTTTGGCTAAACTCTTAGCTGAATCCAATTACAGAGCCCTCGGCATAAATAACATACAGGGATGTGGAGAAGAGAAAGATATTAATGAGTTCTATGAGCAAACAAGTGAAGTCAGGATCGAAGAGAAGTTTACATCCTCTGACTGGTACAAAAACATAGTATCCTACCTATTGACTTTGAACTGCCCAAGTGATTTATCTCCATCCAAAGCCAAAACGCTAAAACTACATGCGGTCAAATACTGTATATCTGAGGGTAAATTGTTTTGGAAGGACCCACTTGGCTTCCCATTGGTCTGTTTGGTTGAATCTGAAACAGAGAAGGTCATAAGAGAATTCCACAAAGGAGTGTGCGGGGGACATCACGCTTGGAGAGTGACAGCTTATAAAATCCTGAGGGAAGGTTATTATTGGCCTAAAATTTTCTTGAATGTAAATGCCAAAGTCAGGGCTTGCGACCCTTGCCAACTATTCATAAGCAAGCATAAACTCCCAACACTGCCTTTAGTTCCAGTCAAAACAGAGGCTCCTTTTCAGCAGTGGGGACTGGATTTTATAGGCGAAATTAACCCCCATTCCAACGCTCAACACAAATGGATCCTAACCACCATAGATTACTTTACTAAATGGGTAGAGGCTATTCCTACTAGGAGGGCTACAGATTCAGTGGTAATAGATTTCCTAGAAGAAAATATTTTATCTAGATTTGGCTGCCCCCGAAAGATAGTAATAGATAATGCTCAAGCTTTTGAATCTATGGCTATGATCAGTTTTTGCCAAAAGTATAATATTGTACTCGACCATTCTACGGAATATTATCCTCAAGGGAATGGACTGGCCGAATCTTCGAACAAGAGTCTGATCAACATAATTAAGAAAGTGTTGAACTAGACCAAGATATCTTGGCATATACATCTAAAATACGCACTATGGGCAAATTGGATTGGCACAAAAAAATCCATCGGCATTTCTCCTTTCCAGATGGTATACGGGACTAGCGTGGTATTACCTATAAACTTAACGCTTCCCATGATGAAACTATGACAAGATGAGAAAGAAGAACCAAACCATGTCACAAGGAGAATAAATCAGCTGATCGAATTACAACAGAACAGGGTTGAGGTGGACGAAAGATTGCAAAAATATCAAGACGACATGAAAACGTTATTTTACCATAAGACAAAAGACAGAGAGTTTCTTCCAGGGGATTTGGTCTTAAGATGGGATGCTAGGAAGGAATATTCGGCGAAACACTGTAAATTCGATCATATTTGGTATGGACCATTTAGAGTCGCAACTTCCGAAGGAAAAAATTCATTTTTATTAGAAAATCTAGATGGTAAAATCTTCAACGCCCCTGTCAACGGGCGTTATCTAAAACACTACATGACATAATTAGTTCTCTGAGGTTTTCCATTGTATATACTAGTTTGTATTTGCTTTCTATTTCATGATTCCCTTAAGGTAAGTTTTCAATTTTTATTTTTTTAGGTCAATATAAGTAGAGATACACGGTTTTCAAATACTTTTAATTTTTTCTAAAAAAGGACACTCTTTGTGATTTCGGTTTTCAAACTAAATGGACGAATGGAGAAAACAGGTCATGTATCAGAGATTTACATTCACTAAAAATAGGTGACAGAAAAGGTTTTCGGTTATTTTAAAAATGGTAAGGTAAAGGCATGAACTCCTGAAAATTATGTTCCTTAAGAAAGCAGAGATCTCCAAAAAACATCATAAATGTCCCATAAATCTAATGTTCTCACTTAATTGATTATTAAAAAGTACAGTTACTCGCCCTGGGTCCTAATAATTTTAAACACATATAGGTGGTAGTTAAAACAAACAGAAAGTGAAGCATTATTGGGGAAGGGTTATCAAAAAAAGCGGTTGTAATTTTCAACCCCTGCCCCTCAGCATACAAGCTTCTGTCTGTCACCTTTCTTTCGGTCCTCATATTTGTCTTCTTAAAAATGCCAAATGTCTTCTCGGATTTATATATGTAGGGAGAAGAGATTATGTTTAAACTTTGAAATCTGTAAGCGTGTTTTGGAAAGAAGGCTGGTCTTCACAGCTCCTCGGTCTCTTACTAAACAATTTATGCGTAGGTAGATCTTGACTTTTCTAGGTTTTTCAACAGTTTTGAAGGGCTAAGGCTTACTCAAAGGAAAATCCCTAGAAAAATGTTTCCCCTTTTTCTCCCTGCGGACCCAAGGTGTTGTGAAAGTCAAAGGAAGGTTGGCACCGAGTAATCAAAGTAAGTTGACAGACCTACATTGCAAAATATTACTTAGATATCACCCCTCATACAATCTGATTGCCCCCACTTCGTATTCTAAAAAGAAAATTATAAGACAGATGATGAAAGGAAAGTCATATCTAATTGTACATCTAGTCTAAAGAGATGATGAAAGGAAATTCAGAAATGATGGCCCTCGTCTCAGCATTTAAATGCATAAATACATTTCGAAGTGGCGAAAGGAAATTCAACCAAAAAGGGGCAAATAACTTCACCGGGGTACTGAACAGGCCCGCAGGCAATGAAGCAATATCTGAGATATCTGTAAGGCTGTCATACATGAATATCACTCGACTCTGATAATCAATTTTCTCGAGACCGGATCCACATCCTAAGTCTAGACAGGACTCCCCGATTAAAAAATGCCATAAATTTTGTTGGATGTAAGCCAAAAAACTGCAAAGATCTGTCGGATTTCCTAGAACTATTTTGATTTGTCCTAATGCAGACCTAAACTCAGTAAAGAGAAAGAGAAAGTTGCGAAAGGGAATGTAGCTGAGTGAGAAATATATTTGAGTATTGAAAATCCTTACAACAAAAAAAGACAAAAATCTTTTCTTCCCTTAGTTTATCTTTTCACTAAAGCAAGTTTCACAGAAGTGAAACCAATGACTCCATTTACCCAATACAGGCACGTGGTCTACTGTTCTTCCCGCCTCACAGGGAAATAGGATCCCTAGTTGGAGCCTATGTTGGAGCCACCTTTTTCATTTGGTTCAAATCTATTTTAAAGGTCAAATGTCTGTTCTTAAGTTCTTTTTTGCTTCGTGACATTCACCTATTGAAAACCTTAGTAGTCTCGACATGCGAAATAGCGGGAGATGTGATGTTTTATGAGTTACCACTTTTATCTTGGAACGAAGGCTATTGCTCTTCGTACCTTGAAATATCGCTCTTTGAGAGTTACAAGTCACAAGATTTACGAACCCCGATGTGCGAGGTCACGAAAAGTTTCCAAAGCTTACCTTAGGTGAAAGATAAGAGTGGGACCATGTAAACCCTAGTCAAATGTTGTCGGGATTTCATGTCTTGACATTTACTCTCTCCTAAAATATTACCGTCATAACCCCGAAAGATGAAGCTGTGAGATCCTCACATAAGTAACCTGGGTTAACATCCAGAGTGTTTAGTCTGACCATGGTTAAAGCCTCTCGGGATTTTGCGACTCGACATACGTTCCGCCCGGAAACTATACCCTCGAAGCCCCGAGCCGCGAAGTCGCGATATAAATTAAAACATGATTAATAAAACACTTAATCTCATTACGTCCTCACTTAACTAAATCTAATCATTGCAATCTCGAGTTTTAGAGGCTCGAAAGGTCAGAGTTAAAAGTCCCGATACGACGAATGCTGAAATGTTGATTTAAATCCTGATTAAGGAAGCCAAGCCAACCTAATCAATGTTTAATGCAAATGATAATAATGCACAGTTTACGAGGTAATTTCAAATGTTCCTTGCGTCAGCTTGTGCGACGAACCATCAAATTTTATGGCATTAATTGGAAATAAGGCGAAACAACAAAGTAAGGATATGGTTTTTATTGCCAAAATCTCTATTTAATTATGAGTCGGAGTCTTGAATTCCCGAATTAGTTAATGATAATATTATATTAATATCAGGTTAACAAGTAATTAGTGTTGAAATAATGTAACTGCGAAGAGTATTCTTAATATTATTATTATTTTATTATTAGGATTAATCCCCATTGTGGATTAATCATGTTGGTAATTGTATTAGGACCAAATCCCCTTTTACGGATTGGTCATCGGACAATTGTAATAGGCAGAATAAGAAGTCAGCCCCAACAATTATTATTGAGACCCAGAATTAATTAAAGGTGGGTTTACCCACCCAGAGTGAGAGGTCGGCCCTGCCAGTGAAACCCTTTCACACGTGCCAGTCTTGTATATATAGGAGGCTAGCGCCTCACCTTATCACACAACACACTTGCTCATTTTATTAAGAGGAAAGATGCAATTACCAATTGGAGAGAGGAGAAGAAGAGTGGCACATCTTTTGGGGAGGACTATCTGTATTGGTTTGAGTTATCTCTTGAACATTGTATTGACAATTTATGATAAGGAAGTTTTTGATGGGTTTTCTTCCCCTAGAGGGTTTCCCAGGATAAATGTTGTGTCTCTTGTGAATGTGTATTTCTCAGTGATATTGTTCTTATGACGCTCTTATCTATTGAAATGCAAAGAACTGTAATAATGGCATAAACATTAACAATTAGTGAGAAAGTCACTTTGTGAGAAATTTGTTCCATCGCTAAATATGGCCAGGGGAGTTCTAAAATTGGCAAGTTGATAAAAATTTAGGAGGGATGCTAAAGTGTTAGGGTCGCCCATATCACACATTGGAAACTGATCGATGACTCACATTCATTTCAGAAAGAGAAGGCACCCGAGCGTTAATCTCCTAGAGCAATTCTGGCATTGAAACCATTTAGTTTTTGAAAGTATTCTCATTCTAATTTTACTGTGTTTTTCATAATCCATCTTGATTTTATTTTCTTAATAAGATTCCATAATTTTTCCTATTACCAGTAGTGCAACAGATAGCTACTAAAAAGCATAGATATCCCCATCACTTGTAACTTGATATATTGTTGGTGTCTGGCTTTCCATCTTGGAAATTTACATTCCTACTGTTGGAGCCGCCTTTTTCATTTGGTTCAAATCTATTTTAAAGGTCAAATGTCGGTTCTTAAGTTCTTTTTTGCTTCATGACATTCACCTATTGAAAACCTTAGTAGTCTCGACATGCTAAATAGCGGGAGATGTGATGTTTCATAAGTTACCACTTTTATCGTGAAACGAAGGTTGTTGCTCTTCGTACCTCAGAATATCGCTCTTCGGGAGTTACAAGTCACAAGATTTATGAACCCCGATGTTCTAGGTCACGAAAAGTTTCCAAAGCTTACCTCAGGTGAAAGCTAAGAGTGGGACCATGTAAACCCCAGTCAAATGCTATCGGGATTTCGCGTCTCGGCGTTTACTCTCTCCCAAAATATGAAGCCGCGAGATCCTCACATAAGTAACCCGAGTTAACATCTAGAGTGTTTAGTCCGACCATGGTTAAAGCCTCTCGGGATTTCGATACTCGGCATGTGTTTCGCCCGGAAACTATACCCTCGAAGCCCCGAGCCGCGAAGTTGCGATATAAATTAAAACATGATTAATAAAACACTTAGTTAAGAGTCGGGGAGATATTCTTCTCTTCTTCTTATTTATGTCATGTTGGTGACATTGATGCCAAAAGGGATGACTGCATCTAGATAGAAACCTTCTTCACTTTTAAAATCCTCCTGCAAATATTCCTGGAAGGCATGTGCCCTCGTTCCAAAGGAAGCTATACTTTTTTATGTTTCCCAGGCTTCAGTAATTAGCTCCATTATTTTCTTGATATTCTTCTCCACATAGCCTCTACACGATGTGAGGAGGTTGGAGGATCCTTTTAACTTGGTTTCAGGGGTGGCAAGCACAATTATTTCTAAAGGACTGACAAGCAATGGGATAGGAATCAAAGCTTCCTCCAATTCCTTGATTCGGTCCTTCAGTTTGGCATTCTCCGCCTCAAGGCCTCCAATGGAATCATCAAGAGAATCTCTGGTTGCTCGGTGAATTTGAGAGATTTGGGAGGGATACATGTTCCTAAGGTTAATCTTTGAACGATATTTCCCTTTCTTATTTATTACATATCTCTTTTCAATAATTAAATTTTTAGATTCATTGTAAAAAACAACACTTTGGAATACGAAGGATTCATCTTCGTCAAAAGTATCGGTCTCATTTATTTTCTCTACGAGATCATGGTTGATTGTGTCCCCGGACTGATAAACATTGGGGAATAAATTTTCGAGATTAGTCTCAATTTCCATGTCTTCACTTTTAGTTACGGGCTCTTCCGCTTCTTGCACAACGTTTTTTCACTTCTTCCTCACAGGAAGTTTGTGAGAACTATTAGTTTTACCTAGAGGAGGGTTCTTATATCCTCCTCTGTTTGAAGAATTGTGTGTTGATTTCTTACCGGGGTGGGCCGTTGAAGAATTTCTACGATATGTCGTAATCTTGGGAGTGGCAGCTGGCGATTTGACACTCTTCTCACCAGGGCCTTTTCCCTGTTGTTTGTGCAATTCATTGTTGATTTGCAATGTCTCTAGGTCGCCAGCGTCAGGAGAAACAATGTTCTTGTCATTATCTCTATCTTTGTTTAGGAGTGTATGGATAAAATAATTGTTGAAGCCAAATGCAAGTAAATGTTCTCCAAAAATTCCATCAGGGTCGAACCCTCTCAACCTTTCAACATATCTTAGGTTCAAGTTGTTGAAATGGCATGTGAATTCTTCAATATTATTAACATTCCTAAACATAAAGTCCTCGACTTTCCAAGGAAGAGGAATGAATTTATTTTTTCTCTTCTCATGGAAAAAATGCAACCAATAGTTGTATTGCCTTTCTATTTCTGTAACAAACATTATGTCTGTAATGTGACATGGAAGGAAAGTAGGATTTTCCTTGGAGACAAAAATCATTATTACAGTGTAATTATCCATTTGTTCAAGTGTCCCCTTTCTGTCCAAAAATTTGGTTTCCTGGTCAAACATCTGGGGAGCATCCTTTCCTAACAATAAATCTTTGAAAACTGAGACAAAGTCATTAAAAACCTCATAAAAACAATGGGAGGCCTTGTGCCTCCATAAGGCCTGGTACCAGAAGGTTACTGGGTCGAATTCACAGTTTACCTTCTTGGACACAGACAGTGTTAGAAATGTACAACAATGCGCTATCGTGAAAACCAATTAGGATGACATATAAAATTTCTTCTCTTGTTTGAATCATGACAATTGGGAACAGATTTCAATGGAAATCAACTTCTCCTAATAAAAAATGGCTTGTTCATTGACCGTGAAATACAAAAATATAAATAATCATGCGGGAAATGCTTATTGTGGATTCCTGTCCTTTTATTCTTGTAAACAACCAAGCAGTTACCCAGAATGGATTTCTAAAAGAACTAACATGAAACCTTGTGATATCTTCAGGAACTTTCGTTGGGTATTCCAGGAAATCGGGTAAGAGGTCCAACCCATTATCATGCTTTTTTAGGAACTCCTTGTAGTCTTCTCCTCTGAAGGTCAATGTTGGCTCCGACAATATCAACAGCTTGTGGAAGACCTGAGGTGATAAAGAAACAGGAGAGTGGTCCCGCAATGGAATAATTCTTTGGCTTCAAATATATCTCTCAGCGCACCAAGGGACCACCTCCTTACAATCAAATACTTCAGGGACACAGCCTACACAAGCAATTCCAGAGGTCCAAATTACTTCGTTCTGGGCGAAAGGGGATGAGTAGTAAGAATATTCCCTAGACCACTATAAGTTCTAGTCCTCACGCCCGAATATGCTCATTGTATCTCCACATAACTGTTGTCGAGTTGCTGCCATAAGTTGACAAGAACGTCTGTTCTCTCTAGATGATGTTTGAAATGAAAATTCAGAAGCAATAATATAACCCTCCACAAACCTTGGTCTAATGCGTGTGAATGGGATATCTCATCGATCCTTTCTCTCATTAATGACAATCTCTACGGTTCCTGCATGATGAGTTGTTAGCATTAAAGATTATTAATTGCATACTTAGAAAGAAGTGCAAAGGTGGTAGGGATGGAGAAGAGAAATTAAGGATTGGAGATTTCGTGAACCTGCCAACCCGACGACCTGCAAAAGACATTCTGTGATGTTTGAAATGAACAATCGGAAGGGATAATATAACCCTCCACAAATCTTGGTTTAATGTGTATTAATGGGAGATCTCCTCGAGCCTTTCGTTAATTAATGAAAATCTTTACAGCTCCTTCATGATGAGTTGTTAGCATTAAAGATTACTAATTGAATATTTAGAAATAAGTGTGAAGGTGGAGGGGACGGGGAAGAGCGATTAAGGAATGGATAAGTATGGAAAGCAGTTGGTCGACCTTCAAAATAGGGTTACAAGGGATACTTAGAAGAGGTGAGGGCCTGATGGTCAAATTGTATGTCTCAGAACTTTTGAGTGCAAAATGTGTAACACGGAAGAGGGCATGATGGGGCAGTCCAACGGTCAATTTGTATATCGTAGAACTTCGGGTGTTGTTTGTAGGTTGCAGAACAATGGAAGCACAATCTTGAGTCTTCCTGTATGAGAACTCGCAATCGAAAAAGTGGCTAAGTATGGAATAGGGAAGCAGTCAGTCAGACTCATTTTCGCTAATATATTGAAATTTGTAATGGATATCCCCTTACCTGGAAAGATCTTTTATACATGTTTTTGGACAAGTTGTGTAGGGATAGTCAGTGTGACTATCTCCTCGAGCCTTTCTCTCACTAATGACAATATTTACGATTTCTACATGATGAGATGTTAGCATTAAAGCTTACTAATTGCATACTTGGAAAGAAGTGTGAAGGTGGCGAGCACGAGGAACATCGATTAGGAATTGGAGATTTCGTGAACCCGCCAACCCGACGATCCACGAAAGAGATTTCAAGAAATGTCCAAGTATGGAAAGAGGTCGGATGAGCTTCAAAATAGGGTGACAAGGGATCCTCAGGAGACGTGAGGGCCCGACGGTCAAATTATATGTCTCAGAACTTTTGAGTGAAAAATGTCTAACACGAAAGAGGGTATGATGGGGGAGTCTGGCGATCAATTTGTATATCACGAAACTCTGGGTGTTGTTTGTAGGTCACGGAACAATGGAAGTGTAATATAGATCCCTCCTGCCCAGGAATCCGCGATCAAAAAAGTGGCTAAGTATGGAATGGGAAGTGGTTGGTTAGAGTCGTGATATAAAAGCATGAGGGGAAATGTGAACCCGTGAGTCCGTCAACCCACACACTTAGACATTTTCGAAAAAATGACTAAGTAACCACAAAGAGAAAGTAGAGGGGAAAAGGAAAGGGGAATTTAGTTAAGTATAGAAGAAGGAAAAGAAGGGGATAAAAAAGAGTGGGAAAATATAAAAGGGGAGGGAAATTTTTGGAAGCGGGAATTGGTATCAAACAAGCCCCATTGTTGCAAAATCATCATTTTCTAGTCCAATATTTTATCCACATACTCGTTTTGTATTGTTTTTGTATCATTAAAAATGGTGTGAGCAAATGAAAATATAAACTATAACTTGATTTTTGGATATAACTATGTATAGTTGATTTACAGGTGCTATTGATGTTTGTCTTTTGTAGATAACAGTGGGTTAGGATAATTTTTCATTCTTACTATGATAAGGCCTTAAAAAAACTAGAATAAGTAACATTTTTTTCCAATTCAATTCTCACACAAAAAAATTCTCTGATCCCATAATATTCATCTTTGTCGATCCAATAATAGGGAGGTCGATTTGGTAGATTGGGCTATTGCTCATTTTACGTGACTGAAGTGTGTCAGCTAATGCTTTGATGAATATTTTCTTTTATTGCAACCTGTGTGAGTAATTGTGTTTTTGATACATTGTTTAATGCCTTGAAATATTATTTTAAGTATTAAGCTTCTTGCAACAGATTATTCATTCAATGGTTTGTTGTTTCCCCCGGTTTTTACCTCTATTGTTTCACTTGTCTGTCATTACTTTGCTACCAACCAAGGAGAACCATCATCCATATCATCTTTCCAATTTGACCATGATTTTGTCTTGGTGAAACAAATCTCTAACTCACCAACAAATTCAAAAGAACGACCATTCCAAAATTTTCGTGGCCTGGATCTGCCCTTTATAACTCAGGTGAAGACTTTAGGAGCAACAGTAACTATAAATTCAATTAGACAACTCTACAGGCTCTTCAGTCAAAGAATAGAGAAATTAAGTCATAGTTATACTTTCCAGGATGTGTTTGCATAATAGAAGCATCAAAAAGATACAGAGAAATCAATGGAGGGTTATTGAAATAAACTTATTGCACTGTCAACTTGACCATAAGTATAACAATGGCGAACTTGAATTTTAATATTGTGGTTGATTTCATAGTCCCATTTGACTTCAACTAGCATATATCATTTTTTTTTCAAAATGTTTGCGAAGAAGAAATTTGACAATTTCATTAATAAATTAAAAGTGCTCAAATAAGGCCAGGGGATGGACAACCAATAGTATGCTTCTTTTTTGAGTGAAGGAATCAAGGAAGCGAGAGGGAAATAAGATATCATTCGCTCAATAAAGTTGATATGAGAACTAAACTTCTTGGGCGGGGCCTGTTGGCCCTTGACCAATTTTTGGAGAACCTTGGTCATGTTTGACCATTTTTTGGACTTTGACAGACTGGTCAAAGGCGTAGCGCAAGGCGAAGCGAAGATCGCAGGATCTCGACCCCTTTTTAGGGAATTTTGGGTTTAGGGTTTATGTAACGGGTATGAGATGTTGGCCCATGAGTTTACCCATGTTTAGGCCCCATTTGCAATGTATAAATAGATATATAAGAGATGTAAGAAGGTAGTAGTAGTGAATGTTTGTGGCTTAGTGCAGAGTTAGAGGCTTTGTGCATACTATGTGTTAAGACTTGCAGAGTTAAGTGCAATTGATTATAAGAAGCTGGTGTGCAGACTATGTAAGAAGGCTTTGTGTTGTGACCTAACTTGGGGAAGGAGGATCTGGCGAGGTACGCGCAGATCTCTTTTCCTATGTGGAGTGGGTCTTGTGGCTCTGTGCATTGAATGAAGATAATAAAGAGAATAAGAGTTGGTGGACGTAGCCCCACGCTGGGGTGAACCACGTATATCCTGTGTTGTGGTTGCTTTCTGCATTATGGTTGTTATGTGAGTTATGCTTAGTGTAGCAATATATGTTAGATGAATCTGATATAGTAGCTTAGTGATGTGAATGAATGTTAGATCTAATCTATTTCTATATGTATAACATCCCCAGCCGTCAACCCACTGGTCTGGCAATGCTACTATGCGGAACACACTTATACTTATATATATATCAGATGCATATTAAATACAAAATAAGACATTTAACATGGATTTACTATTTTTTTACAGACTTAAACAACATTAACAACAATTCAAACTTGCAATGTGTTGGTGGGAAAATTTGACTTTCCGTCAACTAGAAGAATAGATCCGGTCCGGGGTTGTCTAAATAACCCAAGCCATTTGGTGTAACCTATTCTGAAGGGTTTAATGGCTCCGTTAGCCAACTAGGGTCCTAAAGATAGCAAAATGAAATAAACTAACTAAATAAAAGATTCTAACAATCGACACAATAATTACAAATATTTATTTAAGAATGTGAATATACAAATGATTATGAACAATTTATATACAATTTACAAGGTTTGCATGAAATCTTGCGAAAATGATTGTTTGATAAAGTTTTTTAATCAAATATGAACAACACTTCTTTTTGTTTTTTTTTAAAGATATTAAACAAATAAATACTAAATGAATACGATTGAAAAAATGATACATAAACAGTCAAAGCTAATTTATGCAATCATCATTTCATTAATAATTAATTTAACTAAATAACACACAGACTAACCTGTAGCTGATCAACGAAACTGGTATTATCTTTCTGTGTTGTCTGAGCTCCTTCTTGTCTTGTTTGTGAGGAAAACCTGTGACAGAACAATACTAGTACTTCCAGAATAAATTCAAAGAAGTGTTTGATGTGTTGGAGTGAGAATATAGCAGTAGAATGATGACTGATTAAAAATCACATGATCTTATGATAATCAATAACTAAGAACAAGAGAAAACTCAATTCTGAGTATTGATTTTATCCATCATTTAACATTATGAATAAATTCAATAATAATCAAATGATAAATTGATCACACATACAGAATGAAATAACAAATTATGGACAACATATAACATTTAACAGTATGAAAACACCATATAATGACAAGCGAAAGCTAAAATAAACCATAATTACATTCTCATAATACAACAATAATGAAAGAGCGAAATGGAATAAGCATCACACAGGTCTAAAGCCAAAGATGACTTGTTTTTCCATATTCTTTCTCAAAATCACATGCCCATACTGTAGTCCTAGAAGAATTTTTTGGGATAATAGACTCTTAAAGATGAAAAAAATTAATTAATACATAAATGATAGCAATTAACCATGTATTGATAAAAAAAGACTCAAACTAATTTAAATCAATGCATAATCAATTATTAAAATAATATGAAGATATTATAATGAAAATAAAACCATTTTACTCACAGAACAAAAGCCATTAAGCAACCTAGAATTCCATATTATTCTTTGAAAATACTCGTCCATTTTCCCAAAGATTCCAACCATCCGTTACTTCATTTGAAAAGAAAAAAATTAAAAAATAAATAATATACAAAAGAGAAAGGATAAAAATCCTCCTCTCCATTTCTTGGATTCTATGGCTCTGATCTTTCTCATATATTTATACAATGAATGAACAGTCTGGGCGTCACTATTAATTTCCGCCACCTAAAATTTGCCTCGTAAAGAGACACCAATATCTCTCAAATCGTGCATTGTTTGGGGAAAATATTTACACGAAAGGTAAACGGGTCCATTTGGGAAATGGGTTTTCAGTCGTTTCTTCAAATTCCTCACGGTTTGGCTGCAATTAGTCCTGCAAAATTGTCCATTTGATCTTGACGTCTTTCCAAATTTTATTTGTTGTTGCTCATAAAATTATTTGCAGCAATCCAATATTATTTTTGGATCAATCATCTTAAACGTATTTGGATAATAAAATCAAGCCATGATCAGATCCGTATCAAATATTTGATAATAGAAACCCGTGAAACAAAAAAAAAACCTAATTAATAACCTAAAAATTGTGAATAAAACAAAATCTAGAACAATAAAATAAAAAATGAATTTAAACTAACTATAAGTTCTAAACAAACATTGTTTATAATTTCCTTGCAAATATGATCTTAAAATTCTAGAAGCTTCAAGTTAATGGAGAAGACAAAAATATTAATTTTGTTTTTTTACAAAATCAAACAAATGATAGATAATTTATTATTATTATTATTATTAATTTTATTTTGAGATGATATGCAAAATGAAAAAAGAATTTAATTAATTAATATCACCAAATGATTTTATGAAAATGAGAAACCAACCAAGATATTATTTGATGAAGTATTGAACACATTATTCAAAATAGTCAAACTGGCTAATGAACAAAATAAATAACACATAATCATAATTTAAACGAAAGTAACCAGTTGATAAATCATTAACGTTTTTGTTTAAATTGAGATTTTTATGCTCGTTTCTAAATTTTGACATATACTCTTGTAATGAATGTCTCATACTATAGTGAATGTCTTAAGTTTGTCTCAAAGCAAGCCAAGGCATGGAACTATTTGAAAAGGTTGATTCTGTAGCTCATTATAATTATCAAGATTCTAATGGAGGGCCTTTAAATTTTGTAAAAATTAGGGGGAGTTGTTGGGGCCCAACAAATGGTGACTTACTGGGTGAAGTAGTTATCTCTGATCTAGTAAGATTTCATCTCATAAGAAAAGAATAAGACAGATAAAATGATTTAAGCTCCCTGAAATAAATTCACTCTGAGACCATATAGTATTAGGAAAAGCTCAATGTTATAACCAAACAATAGAATTTTCTTTGTAGGAGATTATGACCTGAAATAATGTCTTAATCAAAGAGTCATGATGTTTATAAAAGAACTTCAATACCATTGACAGAGCCACTACTGCTAGCAGGCGTCCATAGCCTCAAAAGGGATGTCATTTAACCCACTCAAATGCTTTAATCTCATCCAATAGTTGTATCCACATGATGTATACTTCCATAAAAGTTAATTTTAAAACATATACCTGCTACCTCTCGAACTGACATTGCTTCGCTGTGAGCAGGCTTGTTCAGTACCCCGACGAAGTTGTCTTGGTATCATGTGTGCATTTACCCGCATCCAACAAGCCTGTTCAGTACCCCGACGGGTTTACACTGACTACCCACACTTAAGTGCTTTCAACCCTCTTATTCCACTTTTAAATAATAATACAATTATAGATTTCTTGATGACAAAGAAAGCGGGGTGATACTGGAGGTTAATTGCAATACAGGTGAATAATTGATCATGTTATTTATTTGCTTTCAAAACTGGAAGTTTTATCATGGTTTAGAGATTTTAGATTTC
>JASDQU010188412.1:0-20470 GCA_032191745.1 Picea mariana
CTAAGAACAACCCTCTTGACCCCATGAAATAGGGTCCAGATCTGAAAACTAGATCCCGGTCCTCTGTCCTTGAGAAACTGAAGATAAAAAAACCCCTGCCTGCTGCCCACAGGGTAACTCTTCCCTGTATAAGCGGCATCCAACGTTCCTTAGTCCATGCCTCCACCGTTTTGGGACTGGGCCATAGCCCGGTGAACTTCCCGATGAGGGCGTTTTCTGCCAGAGAGAGGGCGAATTTGCAGGGCTCCTCTGGAGATAGCTCCAGAGAAGGGATTTCCTCCATCCTCTTAACAAACTTAGTCGAAAGAACAAGCTTGGAAGGTCTTGCCGAACGGACTATAGATTTAAAGGCTTCCAAGAAATCTTCTTCGGTTTCGGCAATCGGATTTGAAGCCATCTTGGCCGGGCGGCGACCACCAGCGGCTACCACTGCTCCAGATCGCGTGCACGCAGGAGGGGGCGCTGGACCACCGAATCGCGTCCTGAGAACGGTGGGAGAACCCTTGATCAGCAGCTGCGAAGGAAAGGGCACCTGCAAACGAAGATCAGATCTGGCGGCTAGGGTTTGGACCCTAGCCGCAATGGCTTCCGTCTCGTTCCATTCGCCATCCAGACATTCATGGCGTTCATAGGATTTGCTTGAAGGAATGAAGGAAATTGGATGAAAATGGGTGTTCAAGAAGAAATATAACACATATAGTTTTGTGGAGCAATATAAGATTTGTTTGGTAGAGTTATCGCACAATCTATACTTGCCCAAAGCCTCAAGGAAAGTAAGCCTAGATTGACGTAACACAGAGGTATTCCTATCACTGTCTCCTCAATAGGATACCTTTTTCTATTTAGGAGGAGAAGAAACTCACTCCAAGGGAGACATCCCAAGACCTATTTGGTTGATGAAGGGAGATAAGACAAAGGTAAAACCCACCCCTCTCTCTAGGTCACTCCAAAGGAAGAAGTCACTTGGTATTGTTTGGGGTTAAGGAGAAATTCAAGGTGAACGATACCTACCCTTTACCAATGAAACAAAAAACATTAGCATCAATCAATAATATCGACGTTTCATTTTAGTGACTTCAAAACAAAGATATGTGCTACTAAAGACAAGCAAAGATAAAATTATAGTAGCAACAATGTATCTAGAAATTGCAAGTTATGATGGCAAGGATGATATAAAGACTTTGCAATTCGATAATATTTTGTTACTCACAATTTCAAGATTAAAAGCAAGTCAATAAATGACTTAAATGGATGTCCAAACACTTGTAACAACATTAAATGATGATGACAACAACAATAAAAACCACTTTAGAGAAGCACTGTAATAAAGCAATAAGACAACTACTTCAACATCCAATGAATATATTTTTCTTAGTACAAATGTTTAATGGTTTTATGGATAGTTTGAGGAGTTCTAAGGGGCTGGAATGATGGTTGTAACAATAATTACAACAGAAACAACATCCTCAAACAACTTCATAAATTTGCACTTAGAACACTAGAAACGGGAGGACTAAAACCTTAGGATGACAACACCTAGGAAAATGCAAGTTTATGGGTTAGTTTTAGGGGTTAGTATGCTGATTAAGGTTGCTAAATAGGGTTGTAACAATAGTTATAGCAGTGGTAATATGGCCGTTAGTGTTAGTGAAAGTTTCAAGAAGATGTGTTGAAAGTTTGTTTGGTCTCATTCATCCACAAGAGTGTAAAAATAAGTGCCTTTTAGGGCTTATGGAGTCAATAAAAATAACAATATCACTTGGGAAATATAATGATGATAATGCTTAGCTAAGGGAAGAAGTAAATGCAAGAGGTGTTGGCACTTCAAGGCCTCAAGCATTTTCCCCTTTTAAGGGAGGTATTGCTAGAGAGTAGGCACTTCTAGGGCCTAACGTACCTTCCTTCCTTAGATTTTTTGAAAGACAATTTAGTTGGTGACAAGAAAGAGATTACTAGAGAGCTAGCACTTAGGGCTCTAATAATCACTCTTAAGAAAATGTACAATTGGCAAGATCAAGATAGTATAATAGTTATAGAGAGAAAGAAGCATTTGTTGTTTCTCCCCTAGGGGTTAAACAAGCAATTTCATAATCTTAGACATGAAACAAGTAAATTTTACCACAAACATTCATAGCATGAATAAAAATGCATATTTTCCACTTACTTCACCAAGAATAATCAAGTCAAACCCTAGTTCAAGACCATTCCACCATGAAAAATGCCAAAATACACCTCCATAAAGCTCTCCCAAGAGGTGCGCACTATTTATTTCAACCAATAATCCTTAAAGACGATGAAAATTTCAGACCACCACCTGTGTGTGATTAGTTATGATGTAAAAATGAATGTACTTTATGTTTAGTTATACCAAACTTTGACCCTTAATTAATTTTAGGTTAAAATTAAAGCTGACCTGGCCAATTTACAATAAAATCCAATTTTCACATAATAAAAATTAATTAGCACCTAAAGAAATATCCAAGGGTGATGTCATGCCCTTCTAGGGTGACGTTGAGGCCCTAATGTGGAATGTTGAGACTAAAATATAGAGCTCTTGGCCTCTAGAGGCCCTAGATGATGCCCACACATGCCACCAGGCTCATAAGTGCCTCCAAAATGAAAAATCTATCTCTGGATGACGTCCAATGTCATGATGGTGATGTCCAGGGCCCTCAAGGGCCAGTGTCCATGTGGAAGAGAAAGATCCCCCTGGGTCTAGGTATGCCAAGGTGCCTCCAAATACAACGTCCTTATTTTTCCTGGTGAAAATCTTTAGTTTCTTCTTACCCCTGGCTGGGGTTGCAAGATCCATCTATGGGATTTAAGCCCTCATGAAGGTTCGAGCTAATAATTCCCTCATGTGTACCTTTCCACCAGGAAAGGTCCTACAACAACAACAAGTATGCCCTCCAGGAGTTCATAAGTCACAGGGATTATAGCATGCAAATCACATCCAATAATTAAATTACCCAAACATGTGCATCTAACTGTCATTAACCCAGACACATGCTCAAAGATGTTATGAAATTTGACAAGTTAGTTTTGGAGAAGGTCTCCGGGTGTCCTATTGGGATAACCTCCCTTAAGTTTGGGGTGTTTCCCAGGTGGGATATAATCCAAGTCATGTAAGTGTATGAGGTGGCATGGGGTAAGTATTTGGGCGTGGGGTGCATGTAATAACAGGTAAATGTAAAGCCTTACCCATGGGTGCGCTTGTAGAGGACGAGATGCACCTTGTCAGTAATGCAATTGTTTTCCAACCCATTCATAGCATTTTGTTCTTAGCTTTATTCCTTTTGATATTTTTCTTTTTTGCTTCAAGGGAAAATTTGAGGGCCATTATCTTGGCTTGATGAGCAGAGGTGATAACATTATCCACAAACATTTCACGGAAATGAGAAGGTTGGATCGTGATGAGACCCCCTTTCTCTTGGTGATTCCACCAAGAACCATTGCCTTGGTTTGGTGACTAGATAGGTGGTAGTGTCATTCCTCTACATGCCCATGGTCATAATAGGTTGGCTCGTGATGTGACCTCCTATCCATCAACTAGTACCTTGAGTGTTTATGTATCTTATGGGTCCCATTTTCTTACTGAGAATATTTTCACTGCTTTCTTGGGGATCCCTAGGCGAAACATCTCAAAGGTTTCAACATAGGATTTTAACTCTTGCCAGCTTCTTTTACCCTCTGGGCCTTTGCCCCTTCTTCCCACAAGGTAAGGTACAACCCTTCCTAGCGTAGCCAATCCCAGTGCCCAAACAAGGATAGGAGATATGGAAGGAATAAATATGGAAAGTGGTAAGTATGGAGGGATGGATGATGAATTTTCACAGATCCACCTAGTGGAAACCCATTCTAAAGGGAAATCAACTTACTAGGGCACCATGTCACCCCTCTAGGTATGAACGAGGCAAAGAGAATAATTTCCAAGAAAATGTCATGAAAGGAAGAAGGATTTGATACAACATATTCAAGTGCTTCAAAAATCAGAGTGATACATACCATGATACTCAAACTCATTACCTCATGGAGCAGGACCCATGGCTACTTCAGGACCAGGCTGGTGGGATGGATACTGCTGCTGGTGATAAGTGGAATGAACTGAAAAAAAGAGGGTCCCTCTGAGGCCATGCTCAAGTCGTCTACCTCTTGATACTCCATGTCTAGGAACCATGGGCCTCAAGACGTGATCTCCTTAGTTATCCCTAGGGTAGGGGATAACATCTAGCTCCAACTTCGGGGACATGTGCTCACTGTAGAGCGCATGACAACCTCAACATCTCTGGTATGACATGTGCCTACTAAATCTCAACAAAGGATATTAGTAATCCCTACGGTGTTGATATCACCCCTTGTTCATATATGATATAATAAAATAAAGAGCATATCTAATCTAGCATGTGATCATGAGCATACATATATACATAATAAAAGAATACAATATGAAAATGCAACTACAACTATGCTAACATGATATGCAGATGGTATGTTCAATGTATGCAAAAATTCCTACCTATCCTAACTTACTTGTACTTACCAAGGAAGTCAAGTCTCTACCCCATGATGGGGTTTGAGGAGGCATCCACTAACTGGTAATGGACGTTTTCTCCCTTCTAGTGTTGATAAGTAGTAGGAATCATTGAATGACTTCATTATGATCTTGAAGGGTCCAAGCCAAAAGTTTGTGCATCCCTTAATGTTTTTAGGCTCCCCCATATTTGTATCCCACTCTAAAATCATATATCCTTGCCTGTAGTCCCCTCCTTCAGAGTCAACTGCTTCTTTTATTCTGGTGTATTGTGTTGAGGGATGGGGGTGGGGTTCTGTAGTAAGTACATCTTCTTGGTTTGGATCAATCAACAAATGTTCATCATCCCCCTTCCATTTGATGAAGTCAAATACTCTCCCTATAAACCTTATCATATCGTCAATTCCATCCTCTCATTTAGAAGAATAGTCATCCCAATCTTCAAAAAGGTTAGAGGCATCGTCCGGATAATCACCCCAACTTCTATCTCTCTGCTGGTCCATAACGATGGAGTGGGATTCTACTAAAGCACTATCCCTTATGTATGTTTGTGAATGATACATCTCGTCATTACCTTATATAATGTTGTCCTTGTGATTTCTAGGAGGATTATGGTCACCCTTTCCCTTGGTCCATGTTATCTCATTAATATTGTCTTCTTCTACCAAGGGAAGAGTGGTCTAGTCTTGAAATAAGGAAGGATCTAAAGAGTTGCAGTTACTATGTCCATGATTACACCTTTCAATGTGTTCCATCCTCTTTCGCTTTTTATGCAAAGTGATACAATCTTTGTCCCTGACGGGGATAGTTGCGTAGGACAAGTCCATCTGCAGATTTATGCCTGAAGTAGCAACCCATTCCCTAGATAATATCATTCCCTAAGTGTCAAGTATGTCAACAACAACAACGCCCATTATGATGGGGAAATTAGGGTAGTCAACAAGGTGGACTTCAAGACCTTCCATCAAGCCATAGACTTTGATGCCCTTTGACTTAAATCTACAGACATTGACATATGGCCCTGTAACTTCCAACCCTAATTGGTTCATAACCTTCAAACTCATCATATTTACAGATTACTTGGAGTCAAGCATGCAGTTTTGAATACATAGGTTATCTATTAACAAGGAAGTGAAAAAGGGTGTTTGTTCATTTTGCTCAAAATGACCAGTTTGTAATAGTGTGGAAGTTTCTTCGAACAATTGTTGGTCATCTGGGGTCTATTTTGTTAAAGAAGGGATTTCCAACATCGAATCCTTTTGAACTTTTGTAAGATATAATCCATACCAGTGCTTAGGTCGGTCCTATCATTGCTAGGTTTTGGGAATTTTTGGGTAGGTCCCTAGCATACACTTGAGGCTCTTAAAGATTTACCCTTGAGTCCTCACTTGTTTGGATCAAACACCCAATCCTAGGCTTCCTCATGTCTTGATTTCCTTGGATTTTCTTTGGTGTGAACAAGCTAAAGATGAAATCTACATAATTAGGTTTCTCATGAGTAGCCTTCGGGTGATCATGCTCAAAATGGGAGTCTTTGCATGATAAGAAATTAATATCATCTCCTTGCCTCGCAACATTTTGTATATCCGAGGTGTTTGGACATTTTTTTCTTTTGAAGCATGAGGTCTTATTGTCTGACTAGTATTTTGAGGAAGTCTCATAGAAGGATGATTTTGGGCTTGTGATAGTGCCATTTCCAACTCAGTGATTTCTTCAGAGTTACCTATATCCTTAGAGGGTTCATGTTGTTTTGAAAAAATTAAGGCATCTTTCATATTTGAGAACCCATTCATACAAGTACCAGTCCCTTTGGGGGGAATGACTAACTTAATCTCATCGTTTACCTCTAGTATCTATGGGAAATCGTGTTATTCTTCTTCCATGTTTTCCTCATTGAACCATAAGATATCATCTTGATCATGAGGAAAATTGACCTGGGAAATAGGATCACACCATTTGATATTTTCTTCAATTTGAAAAGAACCATCTTGTGCCTTCTTGAGGCTTGTAGGGAATCACTTCCTGAGGAGGAATTGTAAGTTTCCTTCGAAAGAATTGAAGTATTATTCGAGAATAACGCTTTCTGGTAGAAAGTTAGAATCAATTCGACCAAGTAAGGTATTAAACCTGTCATTAAATTCCCTAACAACTTCGTCATTTTGTTTGCAAATTTTGAGATATTGTGAATAAAGGGAGGCCATATCTTCCATCATACCCCATATTTGTAGAAAAACTTGTTCTAAATCTTCACAAGTTGTGAGGCTTTTGCTTGAGAGGTTAGTGATCCATTTTCTAGCATCTCGAGTAAGTGAGGAAATGAAAAGTTTCATGAATGTGTCAGGGTGTTCTTTCCCATATTGATGGAATTCATATCTCTCACAAAATTTGGTCTAATGTGTGTTACCAGAAGCCCCAGACTCTCTGGAAAACTTGGGTATCCATGAATTGGCATATTTAGGGAGATCATGTAATTCCCCTTTGATATTGGCCAAGTCCAAAGGGTCAAAGAGTTCTTTGGGGGCCCATTTAGGAGGGGCCATGGAAATAATAGGAACTACAGGACATACGGTGTGTATTTAAGTCCGCTACGGGTCGTCATCAGTGGAGTCGCCAAACAATATCCTTGAGATTATCAAAGGGATGAGGAGATCACCCTCAATGGATTCACTAGGTAAGCTTTGTGAAATTAAGGCTTTGGATAAATGCTTACCAAAAAAGTGTTGTTCGAGGAAAATTGACTTGATGTTCCCCAACAACAACGCCAAAAATGTTTTCTCACAATCTATACTCACCCAACGCTTGAAGGAAAGTAAGCCTAGATTGACGTAACACATAGGTAGTCCTATCATTGTCACATCAATATGATACCTCTTTCTATTTAGGAGGAGAATAAACTCACTCCAAGGGATATGTCCCAAGACCTAGTTGGTTGATGAAGGGAGATAAGACAAAGGTAAAACCCACCCCTCTCTCTAGGTCACTCCAAAGGAAGAAGTCACTTGGTATTGTTTGGGGTTAAGGATAAATTCAAGGTGAATGATACCTGCCATTTACCAATGAAACAACAAACATTAGCATCAATCAATGATATCAACGTTTCATTTTAGTGACTTCAAAACATAGATATGTGCTACTAAAGACAAGCAAAGATAAAATTATAGTAGCAACAGTGTATCCAAAAATTGCAAGTTATGATGACAAGGATGATATAAAGACTTTGCAATTTGATAGTATTTTGTCACTCATAATTTCAATATTAAAATAAACTCAATAAAAGACTTAAATGGCTCTCTAAACACTTGTAACAACATTAATTGATTATGATGAAAACAATAGAAACCACTTCAAAAAATTATTGTAATAAAGCAATAGGACAACTACTTCAACATCCAATGATTATAGTTTTCTTAGTACAAATGTTTAGTGGTTTTATGGATAGTTTGAGGAGTGTTAAGGGGCTAAAATGATGGATGTAACAGTAATTACAACAACAACAACAACCTCAAACAACTTCAGAAATTTGCACCTAGAACACTAGAAAAGGGAGGATGAAAACCTTAGTATGATAGCACCTAGGCAAATGAAAATTTCTGGGCTAGTTTTAGGGGTTAGTATGCTGATTAAGGCTGCTAAATAGGACTATAAAATCAATTATAGTAGCGGTAATATGTCTGTTAGTGTTAGTGAAAGTTTCAAGAAGATGTGTTAAAAGTTTGTTTGGTCTCATTCATCCACAAGAGTGTAAAAATCAGTGCCTTTTAGGGCTTATGGAGTAAATAGCAATAACAATATCACTTGGGAAATATAATGATGATAATTCTTAGCTAAGGGAAGAATTAAATGCAATAGGTGTTGGCACTTCAAGACCTCGAGAATTTTCCCCTTTTAAGGGAGGTTTTGATAGAGAGTAGGCAATTCTAGGCCCTAACCTACCTTCCTTCCTTAGCTTTTTTGAAAGACAATTTAGTTGGTGACAAAAATGAGATTACTAGAGAGCTAGCACTTTAGGGATCTAATAATCACTCTTAAGAAAATGTACAATTGGAAAGATAAAGCTAGTATAATAGTTATAGAGATAAATAAGCATTTGTTGTTTCTCCTCTAGGGTTTAAACAAGCAATTTCATAATCTTAGACATGAGACAAGTAAATTTTAACACAAACATTCATAGCATGAATAAAAATGCAGATTTCCACTTACTTCACCAAGAATAATCAAGTCAATCCCTAGTTCAAGACCATTCCTCTATGAAAAATTCCAAAATACACCACCATAAAGCTCTCCCAAGAGGTGTGCACTAGTTATTTAAGCCAATAACCCTTAAAGAGGGAAAAAATTTCAGACCACCACATGTGTGTGATGAGTTACTATGTAAAAATGAATGTACTTTATGTTTATTTATACAAAACTTTGACCCTTAATTAATTTTAGGTCAAAATTAAAGCCGACTTGGCCAATTTACAATAAAATCCAATTTACAATAAAATCCAATTTTCACATAATAAAAATTAATTAGCACCTAAATACATCTCCAAGGGTGATGGCATGCCCTTATAGGGTGACATTGAGGCCCTAATGTGGAACGTTGAGCCTAAAATGTAGGGCGCTTGGCCTCCAGAGGCCCCAGATGATGCCCACACATGACACCAGGCTCATAACTACCTCTAAAATGAAAACCATAGCTGTGGATAACGTCCAGGGTCATGATGGTGAAGTCCAGGGCCCTCAAGGGCCAACGTCCATGTGGAAGAACAATACCCTCCTGGGTCTAGTTCTACTAGGGTGCCTCCAAAGGAAACATCATTCTTTTTCCCAGTGAAAATATTCAGTTTCTTCTTACCCATAGTTGGGGTTCCAACATCCATCTATGGGATTTAAGCCCTCATGAAGGTTCAAGCTAAGCATTCCCTCATGTGTACTTGTCCACTAGGCAAGGTCCTGTAGAAACAATAAGTACGTCGTCTAGGGGTTCATTAGTCACAGGGATCATAGCATGTAAATCACATCCAATAATTAAATTATCCAAACATGTGCATCAAAACACCCTTAACCTAGACACATGCTCAAAGATGTTATGAAATTTGACAAGTTAGGTTTGGAGAAGGTCTCAAGGTGTCCTATTGGGATAGCCTCCCTTAAGTTTGGGGTGTTTCCTAAGTGGGATCTAATCCAATTCATGTAAGTGTATGAGGTGGCATGGGGTGCATGCAATAACAGGGAAATGTAAAGCCTTACCTGTGGGTTCCTTTGTAGAGGGCGAGCTGCACTTAGTCATTAATGCAATTGTTTCCCAGCCCATTTAATGTCTTTTATTCTTAGCTTTAGTTCTTTTGATCTTTTTCTTTTTTGCTTCAAGGGAAAAGTTGAGGGCCACTATCCTGGCTTGATTACCATAGTTGATAGCGTTATCCATAAACATTTCATGGAAATGAGAAGGTTGGCTCGTGATGAGACCCCATTTCTCTTGGAGATTACACCAAGATCCACTACCATGGTTTGGTGACCAGATAAGTGGTAGTGTCATACCGCTACATTCCCATGGTCATAATAGGTTAGCTCGTGATGAGACCTCCTATCCATCAACTAGTACCTTGAGTGTTTATGTATCTTATGAGTTCCCTTTTCTTACCGAGAAGATTTTCATTGATTTCTCGAGGATCCCTAGGTGAAGCATCTCAAAGGTTTCAACATTGGATTTTAACTCTTGCCAACTTCTTTTACCCTATGGCCTTTAGCCCCTTCTTCCCACAAGGTAAGGTACAACCCTTGCTAGCGTAGCCAATCCCAATGTCCAAAAAAGGATAGGGGAGATATAAGGAATAAAGATTGAAAGCGGTAAGTATGGAGGGACGAATAATGAATTTTCATAGATCCACCTATTGACAACCCATCCTAAAGGGAAATCAACTTACTAGGGCACCATGTCACCCCTCCAGGCATGAATGAGGAAAAGAGCATAATTTCCAAGCAAACATCATGAAATGAAGAAGGATCCTATACAACATATTCAAGTGCTTCAAAAATAAAAGTGATACATACCATGATACCCATACTCATTACCTCATGGAGCAAGACTCACTGCTACTTCAGGACCAAGCTGGTGGGATGGATACTGTTGCTCGTGATAAGTTGACCGCATTGAAGAAAACAAGGGCCCTTTGGGGCCATGATAAAGTTGTCTGCCTCTCGATACTCCATGTCGAGGACCTTTGTTCCTCAAGACATGATCTCCTCAGTTATCCCTAGGGTAGGGGATAACAGGTAGCAAAGGGATACTCTCAAGTAGAATTTGTTTCTTCACGGTGAGCCTAAAGAAGAAATATTCATGAATAAAATTTAAGGATATGTGGTATAAAGGAGAGAGGACATGGTGCACTGGTTGAAGATATCATTGTATGGCTTGAATCAATATCCAAGACAATGGTACAAACAATTTGACAAATATGTTGTGAAATAATGTTTTGTCAAGCAATAAGGTAATAACTTCGTTATTTGATTTCACATGTTGATGATATTATTTTGATTAATGATTATAAGCATGTATCATTGTTATCATGTGAGTTTGACATGAACGACTTAGGTGAGTTACATTATTGTTTGTTAGTTGAGGTGAAGAGAGCCTACAAAAATAGTGAGTTGTATATCATCCAAAGAAAGTATATGGAAAACATACTTGAGCTCTTTAGGATGGATGAATGTAAACCGACTTTCCCTCCATCTCAAGTGAGAGTGTGTTTGTTGACTAACAAGAGTCTTAAAAAAAATATGAGAAAGAGGAGATGGAAAAAGTGTCATGTGATAGTGTGGTTGGTAGCTTTATTTATGTAATGGTGTCCACAAGACTAGATATTGCACATACCCTAGGATTTGTAAGTAGGTACATGGAAAATCCAAGGAGGAATCATTGGATAGATGTCAAAATGATATTTAGGTACCTATGGGGCACTAATGATTATGTTATTCGCTATCAACTAGATGGAAGGAAGAAGCTTGAAATGCATGGGTTTGTTGATGTTGATTGAGCAATTGATGTGGACAATGCAAAGTCTAGTCATGGGTACATATTTACATTGTTTGAAGGAGTTTAGTTGGAAGAGTAAGAGGAAAGAAGTGGTTTTCTATTCCAGTATTGAAGCATAGTATATTGCAACTTCATAGGCTTCCAAGGAAGTTGTTTGCTTGTAATAGTTATGTTGAAATATTGGACTTGAATAGGAAACCATGACTATTTGTTGTGACAATAAGAGTTTAATTGTTTTGGCATAAAATACCAAGTTTCATCTACAAACAAAGCATATCTGTAATACCCCCTATGAGCATGTGAGTATATTGTGTAAGTATATGGTAACTGGGTCAGTAAAGTACCATTTCATTTTATTTGAATTGATAAGCTAATAAATAGGTGCATTTGGGGGTAATAAATCCTTAGGAGAACCATGGGGGGAATTTAACAATGAGAGGGGAAATAGGGGTGGTCAATAAAATATCATTTTACAGTAGCTACCATGTGTCTAGTTCATAAAGTGTACCTATTGTTTTGTCCTATGTGCCTTATGGGTGGGCATGTATTTCTCATGCAAGTGAGGAGTTCATGCAAGATTTTAGGAAGGTAACCATTGTGGGGGAAGTACTTCATTCTATTCATTCATATGGATATTGCTATTGATAAGAGGGAAATTAGGTCAAAATGGCATGGTAGTTTGCATCCATGATAGTATGTAAAATCCATGATTGTTTTCATGGGAAATTCTTGAGATAAATATGAAATAATTCACAATTGACATTCCTTATTTCCCAACAATAGATATTTCTTGGCCAACTTGCATTAAAGAATTGGAAGGGAGTGAGATAGCTTGAGGGATTTTTTAGCTGTGTATGGGATTCCATTCCTTGTGTTGTGCAAGGTTGAGGGGAAAGAGAGTTTGGAATTTTTTTTTGTTTTAACAGAAATGGACTGAAGTGTTATTCTATGGCTATAATAATTTGGAATTGGGTTGAGAGAGAAAAAATAGATCCATAACTACTAAATGCTCCCTTTTTGTTTCATAGCATGGCATGGAGGTGGTACCTACTCAAGCATGTGCTTATGGTTAGGAGGTAAAACTCTACTATAGAGCTATTTCCTCAAGTGCAACTCATAACAGATAAATATTTGGTCTTATTGATTATATTTTGATGGCTAATGGTTGTAGTTGTTGTTTTAAATGAGGAATATGTGCTTATTTGGTGTAGGTACACGGCTAGAAATTAGTGTTGGTTCATGAATACAATTCTAGGTTATCTGGCTATTATTTAAGGAAGATTTCTAAGGCTATAACCATCATGAATTGTAATGCAGAGGGTATATTTTGATCTATAAATGGTAAACCCACGACTTGTCCATTTTGTCAACATGGATCTCTATGGAAAATTAGAATTCAAATTTTGTTCAATTACAATTTCATTGGGATGATACTTCTTTGTTTTCTATTCTCCAATAAGTATAAATGAGCCCTATTCCATATTTGACTTCAAGTATTAATTATATGTATTTTAGTGCCAAAACCAATGTCAACTATGAACCAATCCAATTTGATTGTGCTTACTTTTTCTCTATAATTCTTTTAACACAAATAACAATGAACCTTTCAAATTCACCCAATAATTAAAACATCACTCAACAACAAAGTCAATGTTATAAATGTAGTGAGAATTATTGGTTACAAGGGACCAAGAATACAAATAATGGCCAACATATAGTAATTGTCCACTTTTGGTTTGATTTGAGCTTTGGATGGATGGTGGTCATTCCAAAGATGTTGGTATTCATTAAAATTCCAATGGAGAGCGACATCCTGAGTGAAATAATTACAACGACAGTGGGGATTCACATTTAAACCATTGGTTCAACTACATGCAACAATTCAAGGCACAATGAACACCATATTTTACCTACAGACCCAAATGGGAAGAAAACCAGGTTGATTGAGGATTTATTAAGAAATAAATTGTTTACAAAAGGGTGAGATATACATACATTTAGTGTATTGTTACTCACTAGAAAGAAATTTGCAAATAGATATGGCTCAAAAACAATATTCACTCATCATGGGACATACTCAATGAATTCTTCTCCTCTGATCATCAAGTATATTGCTTCCTTGAGCTCTCACCTCTGCTACTTCCCCTTTTCACTTCCTCATCTCTTTTCCATTCAATGATCTTCTTCATCACAACCTTAATTTTTAATGGGAAACCTTGGAAGGCCAACCATCATAGTGGTTCGTTTCAACTTCCAAGGGAAATTTGAAATTTTTCTCAACTTTGAAAAAAAAAATTAAATGCTTATTACAAATTTTACAAAGAGATTTTGGCAAGGATCCAATTTGGAGTACACCTTCCTATTTGTAGGATTTTGGTCCCCAAAATATTCAACTCCCTTCAATATTATTCTTTTCTACCTTCAAGCATCATTTGGAAAATCTTTAAGAAAGGGTGCCTTCACTAGAATATGGAAGATAAGTGCTAAATAGGGGATGCCTTTGCAATAATCCTACCATCCATATCATGGACACAAATGACATTCACTACTGCAATAGGTCATTGGAAAACCACTAATCCTTAATATTCAAGTGCAAGAAACTCCTCTTTCCACTTGACCTTTACTCTCCAAGATTTCTTCTTCATTGTTTGGTTCTTCAGATGGAGTTTTTAGTGAAGCCTCCAATATTTGGCTTCCCAGTGTCTAGTAAATATATGTTACTAGCAATAGATCCTACATGGGATTCTTGGCTTTCTAAAGTGCCAACAATTCATAGCCTTATGACCCATTTTCTTGCAATAGAAAGAAACCAAAGATACTATTCCATACCTTTTTGGTTTGTGATGATGCTTTCCAACTTGGTTGCTTGGTCCCCCAAGAGTTGGAGTATATATATATATGATGAAATCATATCTTTGCTACCCTTTTCTAAGCCTCTCCAAGCAGATTTGAGTGGCTTGTTGCACACTCCTTTTTCAACTTCCTTTTCCTCCATGGGAATGGCTTCCTTTTTGGTTTGTCTTACCTTGATGAAGCTGGTATGAGTTGAAATTGTGCTAGCTTCTTGTCCACTGAATCCCAGGACTTCATGATTGGGCCTATGTTGAGCTACAATGGGGATCATAATTACTTGGCCTTCCTTGACTAACACTTGGCTATCATAGCCCATTTCCCTCATGAGATTGGAACCTATGCCTCTAGTGTGGTTTTCAAAGTCATTGAAAGTCTCTTGAGGAAGGTCTTGGAAGGTGAGTTTACCATGCTTGATTCTTTCATGGTGCTAGCTTTTCCAGTGGCAATGGAAGGGGATTTATTGGTCTCTTGGATAGTTTCCCATATCTTCTTCAAGGCCTCTTCCTTCACTGCCAAATCTTGGTATAATATAGCAGTCACTTCAGTGAACCTCTCCTCTTTCCAATTATCCAATTAAGTGAATTTCTTCTCTAATTGCAAGAGATGCAATATGCTCTTGTTTAATTATGACCGCATGGTGGTGAAGGAGTCTTAGTGTTTTGAAAGTTATTTTTCTAGCTCATCCACTTTCTACCTCCAATATTGACTTTCCTCTTGGATATTCCTATTGAAGTCTCTCAACTCTTCCAACTTCTCCCTCTTCAAGGCTTTTCCCATGGAAACCATTTCAAGGTCTTCGATGAGCCTATTCGACAACACAAACATTATGAAATAGGATGATCACCTTCAGTAACCACTCACACAACAAAATCAAATATCAACACACCGATTTTTTTATGTGGTAAAACTATTGTGGGGAAACATCCACAAGGCCAGCCAATGCAACCACTTGAGGCAATTTATGAATGCAAAAGAAAATATATTAGAGAGTGTTTCTCACAATCTATCATCAAAAAATGACCCTTCATGCTCTTTAAATAGATATCATGGATCAATCAAGTGTTAAGCCATGTATCAATGTAGTTATTAATATCAAGGAGAATATGAGCCATCAAATCACTCTATGTTGGGAATATATCGTGACTGTCTGATTACAAATTCATACTAAAGAAACACACTTTATCCTAATGACGCAATATACCAAGTTGATATTAACTAACTCCTAAGTGTCTAAATATCCTAACATTCCCCCTTAAAAACAACTTGGGATAGGATTGAATTATTTAGAAAGGTGACACAATAGGATAAGGAAGGAGGAATTAGAGTGTATCCCCCCTTAATGACAACTTTATGAAATTCTAACGTAGATCAAAGTTTGGAGAACTTCACTTCTATAAGAGACTTTGTGAAAATTTATGCAACTTGATCTTCTGTAGGGAAAAAGAGCACTTCAATAACTCAATCATGAATGAGATTTTTGATGAAATGCATGTGTAGCTTGATGTGTTTGTTGCGCTGATGTTGAACTGGATCTTTGGAAAAATTGATGGCACTCTGATTGTCACACCAAAGGGCGGTCAGATGATGCTATTGGAATCCAAAATCTGAAAGGCACTAGTTTCATTGGAGAATGCAAAATTATGCATTGAGAAAAATGAAAAGTACTTTCTTGTAATATTTCAATTGTTAGACAAATCATTTTTACTCTAAGCTATCTCTTCATGTTAAAACGTCTTGATTCCTCGTAGTATTTATTGATTCTATAATTACTTGAATGTTACATCCATTAGGGATGCAACAAAACTTCTCTCACTCAACTGTTTACTTCTTTTCACCGCAAAAAAATGTGTTTAAATATTGCAAATTGATCTACTCTTTAAGGGCTTTAGATTGACATGTTTATTTTCTAGTTTATGTGGAGAAAACTTGCTTCTATAACAAATTATTGTTACAACCATATAGGGATGATTATATTTTACCAATAACACTTTCTTACAACCTATCTTAATCTTTTGTGAAGTTTTCACAATGAACCTAGCTAGTAGAAAATGAACACACAATTTTTGCGAGAGAGGAGAGAAGAGAGCAGAATGAAAGAATTGTATTGATTGAATTCCACACTAAAAGAGTGAATAATTTACAATAGATATAGGCTACATGAGTAACTAATTCACCATAGTAGTAATCTAGAGAGATGTGAAGACTCACTAACAAAATCTGGAGTGAGCTGCCACCTAGTCCTAGTTAACTGGCCATGCAGTCATTAGTTAAATGACTAATCAATAGTGGAGTGAGGAGAGAATCATGCATGCACATGTGTGGCACCTTCTTGGTGATGATATTAAGGTAGTTTTTCCCTCATGGTGATGATACCAAGGTATGAATGTAATACTTGGTGATAATATCGAGGTTTCCATGCAAGACTCCACTCCACTAGTCTAGCTAAGGTGTAACTGACTCAAGACTAAAGAGGATGTGACACCATCATCTAGGGGAGAATATTCTCATATAGGGGAAAAATATATAACTAGGGGTTCCCTCAACATAGTATATTCAACCTAGGAAAATAAATACTAGGTGAGTGTGTAATATCTCCAACACTCCCCCCTGAACACTACTAGGGTGTACATGATGAATGGGTTCTGGGAACCAAGGCCATGTTAGGTACCTATTGTAAAATGAATCTAAGAATGAAACATAAAGAGGGAAAACCTCATGGGAAACACCCCCCCTTCAAAGTACAATGCATCAAAAAAAGAAGAAGGAAGAAAGGAAGTTGTGAAGCAACTATGTCCTTCACTCTAACAAGACCTTGCAAATGTGAAAATTTATGCTCAATGAATATTTTGTTGAAGATGTAGATGTATGTACAGATTTTATGAAGTATATGCACCAATGATATGTCTGCAATATCCACTTTCTCTTATTGTAAATATGAATATCCAAATCCAAGTGAATTTTGGATGAAACTTTGCAAATTGTGCGACTGTTTCCAAAAAAAAAAAAAAAACGATGAAAATTTGTTGATTTTAAAATGCTCATAATGTCACTTCCCAGAGTCCATTTCAGATGATTTTTTGTTGTTGTTGTTGAAATTGGGTATTTTTATTAGAGGAATTAAAATATCCAATTTATTTATGTAAATTATGCTCATAAAGTGTCAGAAGTGAATATAAAGTGCACGACCCCGCTTCTGAGATGCATGCTTGTGGTTCCTGCGATGCATGCATTGGAGTCTATGCATGTGTCTCCTAGGATGCATGCATGGCACATGAAAAAGTGTCTGCATGCAACTCTTGATATGCATGCATGGCACATACAAAAGTGTCTGCATGGAGCTCCTAAGATGCATGCATGATATCTTTCACATGTGATTAAGAAAACACATATGAAATGGATTAGACATCATCTCCAATGAATGAAATAGAAATATGTGCAAATACTTGTGTAGAAGGCTCTTCAGCATGAGAGGCTTGATCTTCCAATGGATGTTTTACTGGATCTATCTTGTTAATCTTTTGCATGCTATCTTCACAATCTTCCTTATTCCTGAATAGAACCTCCAATCTGGTCCATAGTTCATTCAGAGTTGAGAGTGATTCCTCCTATACATGATATTGTAGTTCAGGAGAAATATATATGAAGATAAATATGAGAGCCATGAATTTTATGTTGCGAAAATAATTTTTGTCATCGGTGGAATCAGACTCTACTTTTGTTTCCATGGTTATTTGATATAAGCCTCTACTTCTGAGAAGAAGTAGAATCTTTGGCTTCCACTCCAAATAATTGTATGGTGTAAGAAGAATTGTCGGTGAAAATCCATTCTATCAGACTATATCTTCCTCCTCTAGCTGCAAATAAAAATTATTATGTGCTTTCTCCTAGAAATCAAGGCTATGATACCATGTGAAGTTTTCACTGCAAACCTAGCTAGTAGAAAATGAACACACAAATCTTGCGAGAGAGAAGAAAAGAGAGTAGAATGAAATAATTGTATTAAATAAATTCCACACTTAAAGAGTGAACAATTTACAATATATATAGGCTACACAAGTAACTAATGTGACATAGTAGTGATATAGAGATATGTGAAGACTCACTGGTAGAATCTGGAGTGAAATTCCACCTAGTCCTAGTTAACTGGCCATGCAGTCATCAATTAACTGACTACTCGATAGTGGAGTGAGGAGAGAATCATGCATGCACATGTGTGGCACCTTCCTAGTGATGATCGCAAGGAAAGTTTTCCCTCATGGTGATGATACTAAGGTATGCATGCAACACTTGGTGATAATACTAAGATTTATATGCAAGACTCCACTCCACTAGTATAACTAAGGTGTAACTAACTAAAGATTGAAGAGGATGTGGGACCCTCATCTAGGGGAGAATATTCTTATCTATGAGAGAATATCTTTGACTAGGGGTTCTGTCAACATAGACTAGTCAGCCTATGAAAATAAATACTAGGTGAGTGTGTAGTATCTCCAACACCGTCAAAGTTGAGGTTTAAATATTATAAATTTATCTACTAGTCACATGCCTTCATTTGTTATCATTTGGTAGTAATTTTGATAGTAAATTCTTGCAGATATTAATATTTCTCGTTGTCGATATATACTATTATATGTGTTGATGTTTTGGTATCTTCGAGAGGTATTAGCCTCCATGGATAAACCTTTGACTAGAACAGAATATTCCAGAAGAAAGAGAAAACCTAAACATATGTGTGAAAACCCTAGAAGACAAGTCAACTCAACAGAATAAGTAATATTGAAGTATTATATGGAGAAAAGGATAGATTGACCCTGCTTGAAAAGACAGATGTTCACTTGACCAGATTAGTATAAATAGAAGGCACTCCAACTCATTTATACATACACTCAGTCATCCAGAAGCAAGGAGAAAGTGTTGAGTAAGAGCTGCAACAACTGCAATTGTGCAGTAATTCCATGTTCAATGTTTTGGTACTCTATCTTGTGCGCTACCTCTGGAGAATGTGCACTACCATGGTTTATTTATTAGTTCTAGTGAGGATTCACAAAATCTTTCTTTCTTTCAAAGGTTAAGGTGCTCGGGGGTGGATTTATGCCTATGGTTGGGTAGAAATGGTGTAGCATTGCTTATGGTTAAACGAGCACAAAATTCTAACATGTTATGGGCCCACACCACCTTTGAAACAATATAACCACTGGAAGGTAGATCCACAACTCTCTATCAAGCCCGTTGTAGCACAATTGCAGTTGCAGCTAGGGTTTTTGATCTTGCAACAGTAACAAACCTTAACCTGATTGTTCAACCACTTTAAGTGAAGCGTTTGGCATAATTCTTGGATATCCTAGTGTTCCTTAACCCAATGCATCTCCTGGTGCCCTCAACCATCAAAAATGTCAAAGTTGAATTTTTTAGTTCAAAGTCAACGTTTGATTGGTCAAAGCAAAGGTTTGAATGGTCAAAGTCAAAAGACTAGTCAAGGTCAAAATCAAAGACAGTCATGAATTCCTCCATAAAATCAGAGTGGCACAACAAAAGCATGGTCTCTTGGTAGAGCATGGAAGACAAGGATTGACATCATCCTTGCAAAGAAAAAAGGGAAAAATTATGGAACCACAGACTCAAGAGCAGGTGTCAAAGGATGAAGAGTTTGATTTTTTGGAGCTTTCGAGCACATGAACGTGGAGTAGGATAAACAATAAAAAGAAACTATTGTAGATCTAAATCTCTGGAAAGATAAGGGATATTTGTCCAAGAAGTAATCTTAGAGCCAAAAAGATCTCAGATCTAATACATTTAGAGGAACAACACACTCTCCAGGTTGGAAAGAATACTTGTCTCAAAAGAAAAGAAACTCAAGCGGAACAATATCCAGACTCTAGGTTTGCATATCAGGTTTGATATTTTTATTGTTGATTAAGTATTGCAATCCTTTAGATTTTATTAATGCTAGGAACAAATGAATACTTAGTAGCATGTACTATTAATATAAATTCTTATTATACTTAATTACAATATGAACTAACATATCCTCTAGGATATATTTATTGTTCTTGTTCTTAGGTAGG
>JASDQU010188415.1:8050-19022 GCA_032191745.1 Picea mariana
AAAAAATATTTGTTTCAGGCCACCTTTACTATCTCATATTCAACTGATTCTGCTTACTTTCCTAAGCATTGTGAACCCCCTATTCTGACGCTGCAAACTCTGTGCAACAAGCTTGGCGATGTGAATCCCTTGTCGTGGAATATTTTGTATAGCCCGTTTCCATCAAGTTCCCAATTTTAATTCAAGTCTATCTAGTCTAAGATTAAATTTTTTTTGCTTGTGAAGTCATTGTGAATTTTTGCAAGAGGATAGTGAGGTTGTGATCAAGATCTGTCTTCCAACAAGTTGTATCTTTATACCTTCATGATTATGTGTAGTCTTCCTTCATCTCCCTGACTGTAAGCTACCTTTTCTTATGCTTGGAGGTCAAATAGGTTGATAAACACATAAATCCTTGTACAGAACCATCCCTTTGAGAAATATCATCCATCAAAATCCTAGTCCTCTGTTTTTCATGTTTTGCATCTTGCATCATTAAAATTTGTGGTAAGATTTTCTTCATATGACATCAATGGATACTACACAAAAAAATAAGGCTCACAAGGGAGGGGGAATTGTGAGGACTGAACCCTATGACATACATTTGTTTGATGTTGAACCCCTGATTAGGGAAGTCTTCCAAAGAGTGGGTTGGTTTAGTTTCTGTCAGAAAATGCAGAGGGGGAACCCTGAGGTGGCTAGGGAATTTGCTTTGAACTTTGATGGAACCAAAACCAAAGTTGGGACACTAGAACTTGAGGTATCTTAAGTGACCATAGCAGCAGCTACTGAAATACCTAATATTGGTGGAAGGTGGTTTAAAGCCATGAACCTAAATGCAGCCTTCTCCAAAGAATTCCTCAAACCAAAGTATCAAGGAGACAATTTATCAAAAGGAGTGCCCAGGAGCCACATGATTGAAGGTTTTGATAAGATGCTAAGGGTAATACAAAGATACTTTACCTATGAAGGAGATTCAACACGATTTATCAATACCACGTAAGACTTTTGCTACACTTCACAGGCAAAGAACTTATGAATCTTCCTTTCTATTTGTTTAGGAGTATTGGAAAAATGGGTGACAGAGTCCAAGCTAAGTCTAAGGTAGTTGATAAAAGTGTTTTTCATTCAGGGATGATTAAAATTCTTTTGATGGAGGAATTAAAGAAGAAAAGCATTGAATTGGAGAGATTCATTGCTTCTTCACACTTTCAATTGAATGTTGCTTCTACTCCACAATACAAGGTACAAATCCCTCTTCAGGATGATAGTATTGTACACAAAGAGACAAGAAAGAAGAGGAAGAGCAAAGGTATTGTTAAAAATGATGAAACAACTAAGGAACAAGAAGGATAAGGGGGATCTCATTACTCTCCACAAAGGGAGGTTTCACCCAAACCAACTCCAAAGTCAGCAGAAACTCCATCAACCATAGACATAGGCTAAAAATGAAGAAGGTTACTTTTCCCTTCACCATTTGTTGCAGATAAAGCTAAGGCTAGGAGACCTTTCACTAGATCATCAACAAAGCAAGAAAATATTGTGAAAGAAGACATGGTGTAATCTCCAATCAAAAGAAAAGGTAAAGGTAAAAGTGTACCTATTGAGGAGCACATTGAGGTTATAGACATAACTACTCCTCTAGATAACACTACCTTTAAAAGGTTGATTAGACATCTTAGAGAGGCCAAAGATGAAATTGCTAAATTGAAAAGGGAAGAGTTAGTTGGAAGGAAAAAGTTAAATGATCTCATGGATATGTATCATGGGAATCTTGTAAAAGCCAAGTTCATTTCTAAGATATTTAGAACTCTCCATGGGCAGCTTAAGAACCTATATAGACAAAATATAACCTACCAAAGTCAAATCAGGGGGTTAAAATTGGATCTGCAACCTTTTAAGGAAGAACTAGCCAAGAGGAATTTGAAAGTGTTGTCCCAAGTTGCCACAAGGAGTTCCAGACTTAGAAAGTAAAAGATGAAATTTCTTAAAGAGTTTCAGTTTTGGACAGTGCCTGTTTCTTTCATTTTTTGAGATTTTGGTGAAGTATGATGCCTATGATTAAGTTTTTCACTCATACACTAAATAATGAAGTTTTTACAGGCATCTCTAGCTCTGAAGATGGTTTTTTGGGTATTTTGGAGCTCTACTAGATACATTAAGTAGCTACAGGAAAGTTCGCAACGCCTGGTGCTGCAAATTGTTTTATGCAGTCGGGTGTTGTGAAATTCGTTACGAACTAGCTGATACAGTTGACACTATAGAATATGCTATGAATTTATGTTTTGGAGGTTTCAAGAGGATCAACTATTATCATATGGCTAGAGGAGTATGGGACAACTACTTGAAGGTTAGTTTAAAGCTAGAGGGACACCTGACAAGAAGAAGATGCACTCAAGGGACACATCATCAAGCCTATTAAAGATGTTGGGGTAGTTACCAGCATTAAGCCTATTTTTTAGCAGTCATTTATTTTTGTTGAACAAGTGTAGTTACCCTAGCTTCAGGATGTGGGAATCCTGTGCTAGAGAATGGGATTCGAATTGTACAACTATCATTCATAGCCTAGGCTATAAGAGGGGCATTAGAAGTAATTGTGGAGGTTCTAATGGTTGATGTAAGACTATTTTTGTGATATACTAGTGTAACAGAGACAACTCTAGATTTTATGTATCAGACTTGATGATTTTTTGTCTAATAGAAGTCAGTTTCTTTCCTTCCATCTTATTTCTCTCTTACTTTGAGATCTATTGTCATTGAATGCTTAAATTGATATTTTATAATTGTATTACAATGGAGGTTTGATTGTGATGTTGTTTTATGTGTTCTCAGAGTTTAAGCTGTGATTAAAGAAGTTCTTGTGTCTAAAGCTTTTCCTTCATTTGGTCTTCTAGTAATGCCTAATGTTAATAGTAGAATTACTTCATATTTCTCACTAAAGTATTCCTTATATACACATTACTCTTTAAAACCCTCATCCAAGTTAGACAAAACCTGTTTTGTTGATACATCTTATCTAGAACTTTCTGTGGTTTATATTGTTGGGCTGAGTTTTATCCATTGAACACCTTATCATTAAAATTTACCTTACAAACCTATTGGTGGGTATTGAGCTTGCACTTTAGCAGTCAAAGTGTAACTTTCAGTGCTAACACAAAGTATGCTTCCTTTAATTTCCACACATCATATGTAAGGCAACACTTGTATTGGGTACATCCTACTTCATTGATCTACCCAGCCAAAATCTCGAAGATTGCATGAATTGTTTGAGTGAGGATGTGACCTATATCACACAATGAATGCATGAACCTTCATGTCTACCTTTTTTTCAACAAAAATGAGTATATTGTATTAAAATGTTACAGCTAAATATTCCATCATTATAATAAAAAATTTATATGGTAGTTTTGAATAGTCTAGCATTATGATACAAAATTTATATGATGGTTCTAAATAGTCCAACATTATAATACAACGAACTATATGGAGGTACATGGAATAAAGTGCCCATTACTTCTTGGATATGTTGCTCCATAATAATGTGTCAATCATCCTTTCATAGAGAGCTCTTTAGCCTTAAAAAAATACTAGTCATTTGATTCATGGAGGAAATCATTAAGAGTTGAATCACGTGAGATAACAAAGAGATGACCCCCCCAACCCACTTTTATTCTTATTATTCTTTCTTGAAAATTGCAAGCCTCAATTTCTTGCTTATTAACGATGGAGTTTTGTAACCTTGAGACAAGAAATTACCCTTCAAGTTTGGGATTTTATGTTCGTCTTTGAGATCTAATAACAAGTCTACTCATTTTAGTGTCATGAGGAAAATATTGATATAACATATGATGAATTATTACAATGGAATATCCAATATCCAAGAACTAGTTTATTCCTATTTTCTTCATTATCATCAACCCTTGAATTAGAGCCACAAATTCTACCTAATTGTTGGTGGTTTTTCCTAATCCCCGAGTGAATACACTTTTTCTTCAGGGTCAACAATGGACCCCCCCCAAAAAAACCTATTGGCACTAAACCTTGTTATCTACTTTAATTAAATTGTATCCAACAATTTTTTTCACTCTTCTTCTATTTTTTTAGTGTTCTCACATTTAATATATCACACCATCTACTAGTTGCACAACAGATGTTTGATATTAGTGAAAAGAATGTAGCATCTTCAAGAATCAAGTCAAAAATGTGTTTCATTGCATGGTCTCCTCTCTCAACATAGCTATGAATCCTATAAGCATAGATCAAAGCTCCCCACACACTTGAACTTGATTCTATTGGCAACTTTTCAATAGATGTTTTTCTTCATCCAAACATCCAACACAACCAAGAAGGTTAACTATACATGAATAATACTCCATCCTGGGTACAATGCAATAATATCGTCTCATGCAATTGAAGTATTTCCAACCCTCATCCCTTAGGCATAGGCGAATACACATGGATAAAATACAAATAGTCTTAAGGACCCTAATTTTAGGCTATAATGTGTCACATATCCACCACTTATTAAGAGGTGGAACACAATGAGGGGAAAATATGTCACTTGGGGGAATCGAACCTTGGCGGGGAAAACAATAATACCCTATTTTCATCGACTCAAAATCCCCCTTTGATAGATAAATACTAAWAAAGGTGATTTTTTTTGTCTTACCTCTCTCTTTTGCAATTGAAAAAAACTACAACACCATCCTCACTATGTCCTTGCATCCCAAATATTGTTATCATTGCTCCATGTGACCATGTTTCTAGAGGAAATTTGATCAAAGAATTGKTTGATGGTCACAATACTTTTGCATTTGGAATACATGTTTATAAGGAATTACCTACACAAACRTTAGACTCAAACCCACTTGTAATTATGTCACCATGGATCCTTTTACCATGTTGCAGAGTTTCTAAATGAGCATATGATGGAAGGATAAACACCATTGTAGCAACATTGTGCTTTGCATTGGAAGTCAAATTTAATTCAACAATGGAAAAACCTCATTGACATGTCAAACCCACCCAACAATCATATAATTCCATGAGATTAAATATCTTTTAGGTATTTTATCACACATTTTGAATCAATATTTATAACCCACACTTTGCTTACATCTCTACAAGGAAATTAACATGAACATGTTGAAAATTGATTTCTCAATATGTAATAATAGATATGATTTCCTTCTTGCAAATTTCCAAAACAAACACATTCCTAAAGCATGTTTAATACATYGATATAGTTAGGCACAACACTATCCAATTGCATATTATGAACTAGTTATATGAGCTCACTGACATATTTATTATGAACATACCTTTCAATTATTTTATTCTATGACACCAAATTTCTTTTAGACATTTGTTGGTATTCTTTTTATAACTAAAACTGGAGAATTGGTATTATCAAAAGGTTGTATCTATGATAGAAAACAAAATTACATCATAATATTGGTCCAAAAGACATAAGAAAGACAAATAGTTCTTTGCGTACAAAATGCAAGACTTACATATTTCAACTAGAAAAATTTCCTAGTACTCACAATAAGTATAGATTCTAAAGTAAATCACTAGGATTCTAATAACTTTAAAAGACATGAACTTAATGGAAAATGTGGTAGTTGGTAGCCTCTTCCATGATCATGTTGTTTGGGATAGATTCATGTTTCATGATCTCCATGTCCTTAATCAATTCATGCACAATATCATCTTCCTTTAACTCCTCTTGTCCTGAGTTCACTGACATTTTTTGGTTGGATGCCCTTGATCGTTCATCTTTGTGCAAGTTGAGTACCATATTCCTTAATAGGCTACATTCAACTTCAAGGATGGAAATATTTTTCTTATGTTGTACCAATGTACCCATAATAGATGCAAATCGAGAAACATATTGATGTTCATTGTCATGGACTTTTGAAGTGACTAAAAATATGGAAGTTCTATTACATTGAATCATTTCTTTGTGGGATCGAATAATCCTCCTAATTTCTTGAAAATCCCTTAAATCCATTAGTGCTAAACCAAGACCAAAATACCTGACCAAAGTCATAAAAAAATTAGAATCTAAATCTAGAGAAATCTACAAGCCCACATTACCACCCCCAGAACTTCCGAAAATTGACAGGCAAAGAGCTCAAAACACGGTGTCAGACCAAACGTCAAAACACAACACCAATGTTGAAGAAACAAATTGTTACATGGACCAAGGCAGACCATCAAAACCACAATACATCCACTGAATTTCCCCCCAAATGACGAGTTGTCTGCACAAAAAAGATTGAATACCTTGAAAAGAAAATTGAGAAAACCAAAGGGAGAATGCACATAATTTAAGTGTGACTACTTAAAAAAAATGAAATAATCTAGAGGAGTGAAACAAACATCCAATTCAAGAAGAAATTGAAAGGGTAAACTCTCCCCTACAGAGACAAAACTCAAGAAAAACAACCCATCTAAATCTCCTTCAAACCTTGAATTGACCAGACCATGAGTGATTGTTACCAGCATGTAGAAAACAATGATTCTTACCAGACAAGAACCAACCAAAAGAACCAAATTTCCATATCCCCTATGACACCTTGCTTGACAATCCCTCATAATCCCACCATGTCTATGATAAATTCCATCCAGAGGTTCAAATCCCCACTTGGCCATAAGATCGATCATGTGAGGGAGAAGCTCTAGTCTCTTTGAGTTAATTTCCTTGCATTGGAAATGAGGCCAGTGCATGATTGACATGTATATTTTTAATGAGATGTTACTTTCCATTGGATTCATAATAGATTAATTATGGTATTACTTGGTGATTTGTTGAGACACTATTCCTTAGCTCCCCCACTTTTAGAGAAGTGGATTCATTTGCAAGAGAATATGCATGTTTATTTTTTTCCCTCAAGACCTGGTAGAAGGAGATCCTTTGAAATTTTCTAACCTCCTGTTGAGATAAACCTAATATGGAAGCAAGTTTTTGATCAAATGGAGGGGATTTTTTGGTCATCAACTTTATGATTGTCCTTGATTTTCCCACCACTGTCTGAGATTGAATTCAAGAATCTAAATCCATGTGCAAACCCTTTAATAAGGCATATGTCTCATACTCATTATTGGAGGAGGTTCCTAGTCCCCATGCATAGCTTAATTCAGTTTTTCCTTTGAGATTAATGATGATCCCCCTCATGCCTACCACCCATGGGTTTCCTTTAAAGAATCCATTGAAAAATATAATGTGGGATTGTTGTGATGATTTCCATTATTGGAAATCTAGAGCACTCAATCGAAACTTCCAGTAGGATCTATAATTGGATTTGACATCAATGAGATTTGAAACTATTGGGGTCAATTTTCTTTATCCTCGGTTAAATGTTGGCTCTCGAAAAATAACCTTCCCTTAGAGTTAAAATTTTCTACTAGTAACCCTTTTTCCTTTGTTTTGGTTTCTTTAAGAGCCAATAGAGTAGCTTTCTTTGCATGCACTTTTTATTATAAATGTTTTCCATTGTTCTCCTTTGTATTGTACACGTTGAGAGACCTCAGGTTGTTTTTGCAATCCTTTGAAAAATGACCATATTCATGGTCAGTTTTTCATTTAAAGGGAAATTTCTCATAGTCAAAGGTTGGATATGCTTCTAGTTATCCAAGTTCAAAATAATTGATTTCAAAATCCCCTATTCTAGGTCCACTTCCATACAAATTATGGAATAGGAAAACATACCATCCCGTGACCATCCCTTGTGTCAGGTGAATTATAGGGTAATAATTTTGGTACATTAAATCATCAATCCATGTTTGTAAAATTAGGAAGTTCTACGAACAATATATGTAGAACTAACCTTAAAGTGTCTAAAAACTTCTCAAATAACACATCAGTCTCCTATTCACTACAAAACATAACTTTCAATAATTGGTTTCTCATCCAACAGTGAATATTCTAATCTAGAATTGCAGGTTAAATGCATACTTTTTCATTCAAAAGTACTATGGTTCATTCACTCCATAAGTTAGATTTCAAACCTTCCTTAAACATATAAACAACCTAAACAAGAAACTAATAAATGCAGGCAAGGTTTCTATCATGAGAAGTTTCCAACCAATGAAGAATTAGTGACAAATAAGTGCATATATTGCAACTCTAACAAATCCTTGTATTGGTTGTGGAGCTTGATTATCTTCATGATTCAAAGGTCTTGTTTTAGTCGCGTTTGAAACCCATTACCTGAAGGGGGGTGTGGGGGGGATTCTCCCCCCACAGCTCTTACCAAGGGGGTCCGGGGGTGGGGGGGGGCGAGAAACTTTGAAGCCCCAGCCATGGTGGGGGTTCGTGGGCAACGCCCCCAAAGAGAAGTTTTTGGGAATTTTTCGTTGTAAAATATTGTAATTTCATACTCAATCTGGACCGTTCATTATAAGGATGCAAATATAATGGTAAAAGTTATGTTAGGGTTTTTTTCGCTAGAAGGCAACCCTCTTTTATGAGGGAATTGTATTGTGGTTGTATATGTGTGTGAATATTGTATTCTGAGAGAGGAGACTGTGAGAGAAAGAAGAGGAAGTTACAGTGGGTATCTTGTAGGTTGTATCCCTTCATTTTTTGGATAATAATAAAGGAAGGACCTGGCAATTTCTATGGTGGACATATCCCACACTATGTGAACCACACATATCTATGTCTCTATTGTATTGTGTATATTATGTGTTTTATTTCTACATTTATTTTATTTTATTGCTCCATGATCCTGTTTTTATAACACCTTCTTTAAAGGATCGATGTTCACACTGAGAGACAAGAAAGCATGAGAATCATGTTCCAAAAAGAATTATTTTGAACCACACAACATTAATAAAACTGTAAAATCAACCAATTAACAATTACTACAGGATCGTGGCACACCTATTACATGAATCTAACTGTGAAATTATATAATAAAACGAAATCAAAATTATTCTAATAAAACAATAAAACTAAACTAGGGCACTACTTCTGAGATGAAGGGGGCCCTACCTTCACTCATACATATTCCCGCTACGTACCTACAAACTTAGGATTTCAAGAACTGAAAATGCATTAAACTGCCTTGTATTTCATAAAAACAAAGTACATAACTTGAACAAAGTCTCAATCTCTCTTTCCTCGTATAGATTTCTATGATTTGTGTATGTTCAAGGAATGAATTCCTTCGATACTTATATAATTACATTTTAATCACCACAAGTAAATATGATCATCCAATCCCATACAAAATCATGTAAAGATAACCCGGAAGTTACAATATCATATTCAGACAATTCAATGAACATACAAGAATATATATTCGGTCATCTCATTACAATTTCATGGTCAAAGGCATGAAATCACAATATACTCACGTACTATAGGATTTGGTTGGAGTGTTGATCATGAATAGCACTTTCATTGTTGGAACTTTGGATGATTTAGACAACAGGTATCTATGTGTATGTGTTTCTCCATAAAACCCACGTCTTTGAAACAACTAGGAAGTTTGACAAGTATCCTAACCATCAAGGCAGCTATGAGATCTTGTTCAAAATGATACATGAACATTATAGTAACCTCATTAACGTGAACAATTAAATATATCTTATTCATTAAACAAGGAAAATGCAATACTTAGGATAGAATAATTACCTTTGAGTAAAAACTACACTTTGAAGGAAAAATGGTAAAATATGTGTCATCATGAGGTAATAGGATGGGTAAATGGAAAGATAAATGGTCAAAATAAGATCCTATAAACTGTACCAAATACGTCAAAATAGGGACCCTACATCTCCCCCATGCATGAGGATTTGCATGTCCTCATGCAAAATTGGACCTTTGCTCATCTCCAAAATATAACTCCCAAAATTGTTGATACTCAGATTGACACAACAAGTCCTATGTTAGGTATGGAGGGTTGCCTGAGCAAGTACATTAAGTTCATAGGTCCCTAGTTGAAGAATTTCAAGCTTGGTATTGATTCTCTAATTCCACAGACTAATTTTCTTGGCTTTTCTATACCATCGTTGGGATTTCTCTAGCTAAGTGATCTCCTCCTAGAATCTAATACTGTAATCCTTTAACAATGTGTTTTTACTCTTAATGTAATCTCCTAAGACTATCATTTCCTTAATTTTCCTCTTCAGTTTACTAATCCTCTTGTCACTCCTTGTTGGGTTCTCAACACCAAGTGTTGCATCAACCGACTTCTCTCCTACGCTATCACTTGCAGGTAAACATCCTGACTGAACTTCCTCAACAATTTTCCCCATATCAAGGCTATCATGCAATTCGATATGTTTTTCTAACTTCTCACACACAATTATCATTTCACCAGAAATCTTCGAATGCTTTTTATTGGGAGGGATTTCAAGTATTACCTCTTTTTTAGTTGTCTCCTGAATTTGACTTGACCCTTCAGCAAGTTTAGTCGCCCGACTCCTCGTCATTCTCTGTGGATTTTGTGTTACTGAAACTTCCCCAAACCTCTATGTAGTTGACTTATTATGGCTCATGATAACCTGAACATCTTCGTCCATTTCCTCGAATGCAGGGCCAAATTTGTACTCCTCTTTTGTACACGACTCTTTCTTTGTTTTCTCAATTTTCTCTTCTACCACCTCGGGTTCTTCTTCAACATCTTCAAGCTCCTCTTCATCCTATTCAATCCCTTTCTATATTTATTCAAGTTTAGGTTCCTTTTATTCTTCTTAAGGCTCCCCAAACTGATATTGGGCTAAAAAATATTCCCAAGTATCATTCTTCTTCCTTAGCTCATCCAAAACCAACAATTTTACAGGGTCGTGATGATGTAGGTTTCATTCCATAGTCCCACTGTAGACCTTCTTCTATACAGTTGTCACCATATTTGTCAACAATTTCCATAAAAAGTAGGTTAAGTTGAGCTTCTGACCTTTAAAGTGAAATAGGAGTCTAATGTGGTAAATGAAGGTCATGTTGAAGCAAACTTCACACATAATGTATTTCTATAACATG
>JASDQU010188416.1:2547-20301 GCA_032191745.1 Picea mariana
CATCCTTTCCAACTTCAGTCCAACAATGTGCTCTACCTAAGTCGTAGCATCCACAACATATTATGTAATATTTTTTTTCTACAATGTAGTCATCCACGCACTTGTCCATTCTATAGTAGTGCTCCCAGCGGCCCCAATGATGCAACTCTACAACATTATTCTGATATGCACCACTGTTGTTACTCCCAATAGTCTATCTCATTCACATCCTGTAGCAACTAATCACAGTTGTAATAGCTCTATCACTTTCTCGTAACTGCCTTCATCATGTCATCCCCAGGATGACCGAGATGCTACTGCATCAGACTCCTCATATTTCAAGAAATTATGTCCTCATGCTTATGAGGTAAATCACCTGTATATACAACTTTCCAATGCAACTTCATCAATGTTGCACTCCCACTCTACAATATTTACTTGCAAGACATCTTCATTTGCTTCACATTATTTCTTTCAACTCATTTTTTCCCTTACTACACATCAATATACAACAACGCAACAATACTCTCATCATGGAGATTTAGAATTTTCATATTTTTCCTGTTGCAACTCAATTCTCTATCGTGGATTAACCTCCAGTACTGCTACCCTCTTTGTCTCTCCTTCATTCCCACAAGAACCGGTTAAATTCTTTTTAATTATGCATCATCTGCACAACTGGATCTGAGTCACATCCAATTTTCCTTTTTTCATGCAGTGTACAAAGTGCCTTCCATGCAGCCAACCACTCATTCTTGATACTACACAACATGGAGTCGCATGATCCCATGTTACACCTCCCTTGAATCAATACACATCACCTGCACAAATCGATCTGAGTCGCATCCAATCCAAGACATCCCACTTTCCTTTTTCATGTAGTGTACAAAGCTCCTTTGGTGCAGCCAATCACTCATGCTCGAAACTACACAACATGGAGTCACATGCTCCCATGTTACACATCCCTTTGACTCAATCCACAACCACATGCAAACTACCTCAGTCAATGATTATGTCAAGATATACACATTCTTGAAAATTACTAGAGAAAGTTTTCAAGAGTCTTCTTCTTCTCCACGCAACATCTTCATGCTCGATCCTCAACAACCTTCACTCTTGTAACATTCTTCTACAGTATGTCTTATTCCTTAGAAGATTTTAAATATTCTCATATCTCTATTAGCAACATATTCAATAGCTTCTTCATCTTTTAGACTGTATGTTATTCATCCTCAACTCGACAGCTTCCTTTGAGGTTCATATTCATGACATCATCTTCTACTCGAACATTTTCTTATCATCTGCAACCTCTATAATCTTGCAATTTCCTTTTCTTGCATAGATATCATTCTATTGCATCTTCTCTTCATCCAAGAACATTTTCTTCCATCTACAGCCACAAATTTCCTTCTTCCTGCAAACAAGAAAATAACATATCTAGGGAAAATAAAACACCACCTTCTCTCCCTCATTTCTTTGTTACATCCAACACAACCACATGTCTGTAAATTTTCACTAATGTAATTTTTCTGCATCTATGTTCTTCCTTATTTCTCTTAAATTCAGGTCCACACAAAACTTGTAGTCACCATTCATAAACCACGTGCTCACTGCTACTAACATTCCCCTTAGAACATATGAGCCTGGTCTCTAGTCCAAGAAACCTTCTGATTGCATTCCTCTCACAGCCACACTCACTCAGTTACAATGACCATGCCTTCATTCCAAGATAAAAAATCATGGATAACCGCCACCACAACAACCATCTATTTCTAGCATCCATTTATGTCAAAGACTTCTTCCTTTTCAGAAACACCCTTATGAACTTTGCTTCATGCAATTTTATGTTCCTTGCTATATTTTCCCATTTCATGCTTCATCTTGACATCTTCTACCACTCCATTATCCGCATTCTAACTCTTGGTTTCTGATCCTCCTTAACTTATTCATCTTCATGGGGAAATATTTGGTAGTTATTTTGTAGCCCTCAGCGAGACTACACTTCACAGGCTCTTTCTTCGGCACTACTTCCCATCATTCTTCCTTTAGCAACACAAGTTGAAACCACACTCTTCATAGGTATTCTTGTTTTGTATTTTCTTCTTCTCACATTCTTTCACCCTAAAGTTGAACCATGCTTTGATATCTTTTCACATTCTTTAATTGCATAATTGAATTGTGCTCTTATATATTCTCATATTATTTCACCCTATATTTGAAACATTCTTTGATGCCACTTGACGCAATGGACCATCCTCCCCCTTCCATCAGAGTACGTTTGCAGAGAAATATTTCTTCTTGTGTTCCTCATAGGAATCACGACTTCCATAATATTCCAACCCATTGCTACATTTTCCTTCCTTTTGATCTAACCATGCCACAACCCCTAGGGTTGTACCTCTACTCCCATGTATCCATGTTTTCTTCACAATAACATCACAACAAATGTTACAGAGTCGCTCGTCTTTGGCATATTCACTTGTTTCAACTTGCCTTCTGTTGCAAATCACCTCTTGTTGCAACTCGCCTCCTACTGCGAATCACCTCTTACTGCAAATCGCCTCCTGTTGTGACCCCTTCTACTGCAACTCATTGCAACTCAGCTCTTGTTGTGAAAATATCTTGTTGTAACTCACATACTGTTGCAACACACCTCTCGTTGCTACAACACATATATGTTGAAACATGTCTCCATTTACAACATGCCTCTAGTGTGGAAATTCCCTTACTGCAAGACATAACCCACACTTGGAACAACAACATCTTTTCACATATTTTGTACTCCGACAAAATCCTCAACACTCATAGAAATAGAGTGCTCATCCTCCCCATGGAAGACCACAATTTCCAACACGACCTTACACAGACTCGTACCCTTGCATAGCCATATCATTGAAACACTATTCTATATAGGATTTACTCATTCATGCAAGACATTAACTCAAACATAATTATTTCAAGAACACATTAAATACATCATACACAATTTCATTCACACACACATGCGTAGAGGGATTAAATCTATAAAAAAATAACTATTTTATTCATTCATGCAATTACATTACATCGTTGATAAGATTGTATATGAGCTAACAATTTATGTTGGGTTTCCAGGCCAGAGGCCATGTAAACCTCAACCACTTCTCTCTCTCCTATCGCCCAATCTCTCCTCCTCTCGGTTATGCAAGATTCCCATCAATATATCTGGTGTCGTGTTTTATTCTTTCCAAAAAAATTCGCTTCAATTTCCCCAACACTCTTCAACCCTCTCATCTTCCAGCTTATGATTCATCCTTTCTTCAATGACTCTTCATCTCCTAGACGTCCTTTTCAACTTCAGTCCAACAATGTCCTCCTCCTGAGCCATAACATCCTCAACTCCTTCTATAATAGTTTTCCTCTACAATGTAGTCATCCATGCACCTGTCCATTCTATAGCAGCGCTCCTAACTGCCCCGATGATGCAACTCTGCAACATTATTCTGATATACACCACTACTGTTACTCCCAGTAGTCTGTCTCATTCACATCCTACAACAACCAATCACTATTGTAATAGCTCTGTCATGTCCTCATAACTGCCTTCGTCATGTCATCCCCAAGATGACCAAAATGCTACTGCATCATCTTGGCTATATGCGATATAAGGTGACAATTCCATCTCGCGGGGGGCTCAACACATATTCCTGCATGAGTTTTGTTAACCATATTTAATATGGTATATACCATATACCAATGAACTATATGCCAACGGATTCAAATAACAAAACATATATATACATATATAACCATAAAACACTAATATATGTGCATAGAAGTGGATGGAACCCTTGATGATGTAGGAGCATCGCTTCTAAATTCAAAGACGCAAGCATGGAGGCAGGGATATGACATCTCAACATTAATTTCAGAGATAAATCGATTGTTGAAATATTTTATAAACAACATTTTAAAATGTAACTTGTTTGTAAAGTCTTATATGACAGTATGGGGTTGCAGATATGGAGTGTTGACTCTTATCTGGAAAGAACTGTTAGTTATTGTAATAGGAAAAAGTAGGTAACCGCTAAGAGTTTGATAGAATAGGTTGCAGACAAGACGAGAGATCTTGTGGAGCCAGTCCTTAGATAGTTTGTTGTTGCATTGTAAAATTAAGGTGAGATTAGGAGATCAGTAGAGCAGAATAGAGTGGAATAAAGACTATGTAATTTGTTTTCATGAATGAATAGAATAGACAAAATTGTCCCAAATCCTTGGACTATGTTCATTTGATGTATGAATGTTGTATTCTGTGTATGTGTTTTATTTCATTTTTTCATGTATGATTGTTCAAGAGATTGACTGTATGAGTTTGTGACGAAATTGGATGAGTTTCAATTGTTTCTCTTATGACACTCGTATGCAAGGTGTGCATCTCGAATACAAGGAGTGTGTCGATTAAGTCTCGGATTGACTAAGAGGAGTTCAGAGAGAACAAAGGAAACTTAGACTAGGTGCAAGGTGTGCAAAGCGTCAAAGAACGACAAAGCGTCGTAGAACCCAAAACAAAGAAACGCCAAGTGGGCAAGAAGAATTTCTTTTCAAGAAATCCTTCGAACTGAGTTATCGAAATACCAATAATGCAAGGTGTGTGTGGGAAATTGAAATCTGTTTAAGGACAAAGCTCAGAAGGGATATCACTTTTCAGAAGTGTTAACGAGATCCAATAATCAGACTCGTAGGAGGAGCAAAGGTTTGAAGCCTTTGAACACCTAGAAAATATTCTAAGTCACAGAGAGATCAAAAGCTCAGGAGAGAGGAGTGACAGTGGTTGTTGGATCACAACGTAATGTATCAACAACCATCTGATCAAAGTAAGGTGCATGAGCCTTAACGCTTCACACACAAAGGAGAGAGAAAACTCACCAAGGTTGAGAACTGATATTTCCGAAGCCCAAAGAGCCGAAAACCTGAAGTAGAATCTCAATCGTCTGATTGCAGGAATAGATCTGAGCCGTCAGATTGTTCGGGGTAAACTTCAAGTGTCGGATCGCCAAAGTGGATCTAAACCGTCAAATACCGTGAGTCCACGAGGATACAAGTTTGAAACTTGATATTTCCGAAGCGTGGAGAGACGAAGGGTCGGAGTGAATCTGGACCGTTGGATCCAGGAGGACATGCATCGACAGGTCGAAAGATCTAGAGGAAGGCGAAGGTTGAAGTGTTGAAACACTCGAAGCCTGAAAAGCCGAAGAGCCGAGAGTCGTCGATCTGTGAGGGGACACTTTTCAACAGGTTGTGAGCTCTGGGTAAACTATAGTGGGGTTTCAGTTGAGATCTAAGATTTTCGAACCTTGAAGACTCAAAGTGAATCTGGACCATCAGATCCAGAGGATACATGGCGAAAGATTGCAAACTTCGAGAGAAGGTACTCTGGGAGAAAAGCGAAGGAGGAGAAATTTGAGATTTGAATTCACCAAAGGATGAAGTCTCGAAGCAAACAAAAGTCATTGATTGAGGTGAACACGTGGTGCTGGATCTAGAACTTTGGGTACGGAGCACTCCAAAGGAAAACAGGGGGTGAAAGTGTCGAAGAGTCGAAGAAGATCTCAACCGTTGATCGAGAAGAAGGCCACAAGACCATTGATCTGAGGTGAAAATTCGAACACTCGAAGTGAAGGCAGGACCGTTGATTGAGAGGATGGGTGTCTGCATATCGTTAGCTCCAGAAGATTGAAGTATGGAAGAAAGTCGGGTTTGAGATTTCAAAACCCCAAAGTCCGGAATCGCGAAGAGATCGTATATGTTGATCGAGGAGGGGAAGATCTGGTCCATAGATTTGAAACGTGTAGATATGAACCATCAGTTCATACAGTATCATCAATATCACGAGATCGACGACCCCGTAGCATTGCAAGGACATGAGTTGCATGGAGTTTAAAATATTGAGGGCAGGCTGCAATCCAAACCGTGGTTTCATCAGGAGGACATGTGGAGGCCTAAGGAGAATTGCGGGCCCAAAGGTAGTTTGAATTCAAAACGCTTGTGGTCGAGCTCGGAATCACATGGTCATCACCCAAGGTCACATAAAAAGAGAGGATTATCCGAAAAGGAGCTAGCACCCAAAACTCTGAGAGATTTTGGAGGTGCGAAAGGAAAGGTCGCGGGTATCATAAAACTGCACTAGAAGGCTAAAAGGACCTGTGTTTGATTAATACGTGGGACTATCAAGGTCCTAAAGGGTCCTTTGACTTAGAGAATTGGAGATCCTTTGACCAGGAGGTCATGCATCCCTACATGTGAGTAGGGGGGTTGCATCAGGTGGTATCAGAGATGATATTGAATTTGTTTGCAGACAACAAACGAAGGAGAAAGGAGGCAAATTGATATCAATTGTGGTATGAAGAATTTCATTTTTGTTTGTAGGTGACGTAGTGAAATCATGCAACCAAGAAGGCGTAGAGCGAATGCAGAAATGGAAGAAGAAATGAGGCGAATCTGAATGAGACTGGATGTCATGGAGACAACATAGAGAAGAGAACCATATGCTGGAGATATCAGTGAAGCTGAGAACGAAGAAGAAGAGGTCGAAGAAAATGTAGCAAAGGATGCTACACAAGATCGCTTAATAAAATTTGTTTCAAAGATAGGAGCCAACAAGAATAGAGGTACTAATGTATGAAGGTCATTTAGAAGTTGAATAATTGTTGGATTGGGTACATGCTATGGAAAAATACTTTGATTATGAAGATATCGAAGAAGACAGGATGGTCAGGCATGCAGTGAAAAGACTGAAAGGTCATGCAGCACTATGGTGGGATGAACTGCAAGCCGAACCCAGGAGCAATGGTAAGCAAAAAATTAAAAACTAAGATAGGATGGTAGCCAAGATGAAAGCCAAATTTATCCCGAAGGACTATCAAATCAATATGTTCAGAAGATTACAAAACCTGAGATAGAAGAGATTATCAATGAAGGAGTACACTGAGGAATTTTATAGACTGAAAATCAAGGATGGACAGAAAGAGAATGAAGATGAGAAAACAACCAGGTATATCAATGAGGTGAGATATGAAATGCAAGAGGAGATCAACATGATGTATGTTAGTAAAGTCGAGGATGCTTATAAAGCAGCCTTGAAATCTGAAGAGAAATTGGCCAGGAAACAAAGCCAATGAAGCAGAGGAGGAAATTCAAGAAGAGGTAAGGGAACCAGCAGAGAAAAGTTCCAAAAACCAAATCCTGAAGCTGACAAACAACATAGTCACCTAGAAAAAGGTGGAATTTCTAAGGAAGGAAAATAGAGAGGAAGAAGTTCTTTTTCCAAAGGAAGAGGAAGAGCCAGAGGAGGCGAATTTAGATGTTATACTTATGGAAAATCAGGGCACAATTCTTGGGAATGTCCCGAGAGAAAGAAATAAGGAGGAGGTGAAACACACATTGCTGAAGAAAAAAAGCATGTGGAAGCAGAAGTAGCAGAAGGAGGAAAGAACCTCATGATGAGGAAAATTCTTCTTAAACCAGAGAAGGAGGTAGAGGCACCAATTCAATGAACAAGTCTGTTTAGAACTGCATGCAATATGAAAGACAAAGTTTGCAAGGTGATCATAGACAGTGGGAGCACTGACAATCTAGTATCCACAGAGATGGTGGAGAAGTTGGAGTTGAACACAAATGCACATCCAAACCCATAAAAGGTATCATGGTTGCAAAAAGGACATCAAGTAATGGTAATTCAACAGTGCCAAGTTGAATTTAAAATAGGAGGTTATAGAGATGAAATATTATGTGATGTAATTCCTATGGATGTCTGACATATTTTATTGGGGAGACCATGGCAGTTTGACCGAAAAGATATTCATGATGGAAGGAAGAATATTTATACCCTAGAAAAGAATGGTGAACGCATATGTTGTTACCAATTGAATACAAAAAGAAAAAGAGGGAAGCTAGTTCAAGTATACTTCTCATGACTGGGAAGGAAATATTGAATGAAGTCAAGAAGGAGAAAGAAATACAGTTTGTTGTAGTGAGGAAGCCTAGAGTTATCCTTACAAATACTTATGTAGAATATTTGCCCGAAGAAATCCAGGAACTGATATAAAACTTTGCTGACATAGTAGTGGATGAGTTACCACACTCATTGCCACCCATTAGGAGTATAAGCCATCATATTGACCTTATTCTAGGAGCTAGTTTACCAAACAAAGCAGCTTATAGGTTGACACCTAGAGAGAATGAGGAAGTCAAAAATCAAGTCCAGGAGTTGTTGGATAAAGGTTTAGTTAGGGAAAGCCTAAGCCCATGCGCAGTACCAACTGTGTTAATTCCAAAGAAGGATGGAGGATGGAGAATGTGTACATATTATAGAGCCATCAACAAGATAACCATTAGGTACAGATTCCCTTTACCAAGGATGGATGATTTGATGGATTGTTTGAGTGGAGCAAGCTATTTTTCCAAGATAGGCTTGAAGAGTGGATATCATCAAATAAGAATGAGAGAGGGAGATGAATGGAAAACAACATTCAAGACAAATGAAGGATTGTTTGAATGGTTGGTCATGCCATTTGGGTTGACAAATTCACTAAGCACATTTATGAGATTGATGAATGAAGTATTGAAAGACTTCATAGGAAAATTTGTCATAGTATATCTGGATGGCATACTAATCTTCAGTAAGACAAAAAGAGAACACTTAAGACATTTGACATCAGTGATGGAAAAGTTGCAGCAAGAGAAATTCTTGATAAATCTGAAGAAAATCTCTTTTATGAAGAAGGAACTCATATATTTGGGATTCATAATCTCTTCAAATGAATTGAAGATGGATCCAGAAAATGTGAGAGAAATCAGAGAATGGCCATTGCCAAGCAGTATATTTGAGGTAAGAAGTTTTCATGGGTTAGCAAGATTTTATAGGAAGTTTATCAGAAATTTCAGTGGTATATGTGCACCCATGCTGGACATTGTGAAGAAGGAACACAAGTCCTTCAGTTGGATAGAGGAAGCTGAAAAAAGTTTCAAAGTGTTGAAGGAGAAGATCATAGAACAACCAATTCGTGTCTTACTAGATTTTGGAAAAACATTTCAAGTGAGATGTGATGCAAGTGGATTAGCTATTGGAGCAGTCTTGAGTCAGGATAATAGGCCAGTTGCTTATTTCAGTGAGACATTGAGTGACACCAAGAAGAAATATTCCACATATGACAAATGATTTTATGCAGTGATTCAAGCTTTGAAGAAGTGGAGACACTATCTAATTCCCAAGAAATTTGTCTTGTACAGTGATAACCAAGATTTGCAGTTTATTACTAGGCAAGAAAAGTTGAATCAGTGACATGCTAAATAGGTAGAATTTATGCAGAATTTTACTTTTGTTATTAAACATATTGTTGGAACTGCTAACAAAGTGGCAGAGGCTTATAGCAGGAGGAGTTTGAATGTACAGGAATTCCAAGTGAATACCTTAGGGTTTGAACACCTCAAGGAGATGTATAAAGAAGATGCACATTTCAAGGAAGCTTATGAGGCATGTAAGAATCCTTTGTTGGGAGATAGAATCCCATGGACATAATATTTGATCCAGGATGGATTATTGTTCAAAGGAAGCCAATTATGCATACTGATATGCTCTATGACAGATAACCTGCTGAAGGAGAAACACAATGGAGGTTTAGCTAGACATTTTGTTCATGATAAGACATTTGCATAGTTGAGTAATTCGTATTATTTGCCGAGCATGAGGGCAGAGGTGAATTTTTTTTTGAAGAAATGCAGAATTTGTCAGTATGAAAAAGGAAGACAACAGAACACTGGTTTGTATCATCCATTACCAATTCCATAAAGGCTGTGGGATGAAATCATTATGGATTTTGTTCTGGGATTGCCTAGAACTCAAAAAGGGAGTGATTCCATAATTTTTGTGGTGGACAGATTTTCAAAAATGGCACATTTCATACCATGTTAGAAGAAAAATGATTCTACACACATAGCCAATTTTTTTTTCAGGGAAGTGGTGAGACTACATGGATTGTTGAGGAACATAGTCTCAGATAGGGACACCAAACTTGTAGGACACTTTTGGAGGACTCTATGGAAGAGGTTGGGGATGAACTTGTCCTTTAGTTCAATATATCACCCTAAGACAGATGGATAGACTGAAGTAGTAAACATAAGTCTGGGAAACTTGTTGAGAAGTTTAGTCACTGAGCAAGGTCATCAATGGGATCAGATTCCAACACAAGCAAAATTTGCATTCAACAATTCAGTGAATAGGAGCACAGGGAAAATTCCATTTGAAATTGTGTATGGTATACAACCAAGAGGGATTACAGAGTTGAGAGATTTGAATCAAGATGAGTTCAGAAGTGTTGGAACAGAGGATTTTGCAACAGAAACTCCATGACAGAGTCAGAGATCAGCTACACGACAGTAGCCATAAATACAAGAGCAGAGTTTATCAAAGGAGGAGAGAAGGTCAATTCATAGTTGGAGATGAAGTTTTAGCTCATTTGAGAAAAGAAAGGTTTCCAAGGGAAGCATATAACAAATTGAAGATGAAGAAGATAGGATCATGGAGGATTCTCAGAAAATTCGCAACCAATGCTTATGAAATTGAGTTGCCAGACAATGTTGGGATATTGTCGATATTCAATATTGTAGACCTGTATCCGTACAAGAGAGATGAGGCAGAAGAATCAGATGATTAGAAAGAAGTTCAGTGGGAAGAACAATTGCCCAAAGTAGGAAAACCTTAGATGGAGAAAATCATTGAACAAAGAGATGGAAAGAAGACCAGTCGGAAGACATATCCTGAATACTTAGTGAAGTGGAAAGATCATCCAATGGAAGATGCAAGTTGGCTCACAGAACCTGATATTTTGAAGCATGTAAAAATAGTGCAAGATCTCATGGACAAGAGTCCATGCAAATTTTAACCAGAGGAGTATGATGCAGGAGCATTGCCTCCAAATTCAAAGACGCAGGCGTGGAGGCAGGGATATGACATCCCAACATTAATTTCAGAGATAAATCGGTTGTTGAGATATTTTGTAAACAGCATTTTAAAATTAACTTTTTTGTAAAGTCTTATACTACAATATGGGGTTGCAGATATCGAGTGTTGACTCTTATCTGGCAATAACTATTAGTTATTGTAATAGGACAAAGTAGGTAACCGCTAAGATTTTGATAGGATACGTTGCAGACAAGACGAGAGAGCTCGTGGAGCCAATCGATAGATAGTTTTTTGTTGCATTGTAAAATTAGGGTGAGATTAGGAGATCAGTAGAGCATAATAGAGTGGAAGAAAGACTATGTAAATTGTTTTCATGAATGAATAGAACAAATAGAATTGTCCCAGATCCTTGGACTATGTTCATTGTATGTATGAGTGAATGGATGTTATATTCTATGTATGTGTTTTATTTCATTTTGTTCATGTATGATTGTTCGAGAGATTGACTATATGAGTTCGTGACGAAACTGGATGAGTTTCAATTTTTTCTCTTTTGACACTCGTATCCAAGGTGTGCATATCAAATGCAAGGAGTGCGTCGATTGAGTCTTGGATTGAATCAGAGGAGTTCAGAGAGAAAAAATGAAACTTAGACCAGGTGCAAGGTGTTCACAATGTCAAAGAACGACCAATCATCAGAGAACCCGAAACAAAGAAATGCCAGGTGGGCGAGAAGAATTTATTTTCAAGAAATCCTTCGAATTGAGTTACCGAAATCCTGATAACACAAGGTGTGCATGGGAAATTGAAATCCGTTTAAGGACAAAGCTTAGAAGGGATAGAACTTTTTAGAAGTGTTAATGAGATCCAAGAATCGGACTCATAGGAGGAGAAAAGGTTCGAAGCCTTTGAACACTTAGAAAATATTCTAAGTCACAGAGAGATCAGAAGCTTAGGAGAGAGGAACGAAAATGGTCGTTGGATCACAACGTAATGGATCAACAGTCATCTGATCAGAGTAAGGTGCATGAGCCTTAGTGATTCTCACACAGAGGAGAGAGAAAACTCACCAAGGTTGAGAACTGAGATTTCTGAAGCCCGAAGAGCCAGAATCCCGAAGTAGAATCTCAGTCGTCCGATTGCAGGAGTAGATCTGAGTCGTTAGATTGTTCAGGGTAAAATTCAAGCGTCAAATCGCCAGAGTGGATATGAACCGTAGGATACCGTGATACTGGGAAGAGACAAGTTTGAAACTTGATATTTCTGAAGCGCGGAGAGCCGAAGGGCCGGAGTGAATCTGGACCGTTGGATCTAGGAGGACACACATTGACAGGTCGAAAGATCCAGAGGAAGGATAAGGTTGAAGTGTTGAAACACCCGAAGCCTGAAGAGTTGAAGAGCCGAGAGTCGTCGATCTGTGAAGGGACACTTGTCAATAGATCATGAGCTCCGAGTAAACTGTAGTGGGGTTTTAGTTGATATATGAGACTGTCGAACCTTGAAGACCGGAAGTGAATCTGGATTGTCAGATCCTGAGGGTACGTGGAGAAATATCGTGAACTCTAGGAGAAGGTACTCCGAGAGAAAAGCGAAGGAGGAGAAGTTTGAGATTTGAAATTGTCGAAGGTTGAAGTCCCAAAGAAGATGACAATCGTTGATTGATGTGGACATGTGGCACCGGATCTAGAACTCCAGGTACAGAGCACTCCAGAGGAAAACAGAGGGTGAAAGTGCCAAAGAGCTGGAGAATATCTTGAACGTTGATCGAGAAGAAGGCCACATGATCGTTTATCCAAGGTGAAAAGTCGAACACCCGAAGTGAAGGTAGGACCATTGATTGAGAGGGTGGGTGTCTGCAGATCGTCAACTCTGGAAGATTGAAGTATGGAAGAAAGACAGGTTTGAGATTTCAAAACCCTGAAGTCCGAAATCGCAAAGAGATCACATCCATTGATCGAGGAGGGGCATATATGTTCCGTAGATTTGAAAAGCGTAGATCTGAACCATTAGTTTAGATAGTATCATCAAGATCATGAGATCAACAACCCTGTAGAATTGTAGGGACAGGAGTTGCGCAGAGTTTAAAATATTGAGGGTAGGCCGCAATCTAAATCGTGGTTTCGTCAGGAGGACATTTGGAGGCCTGAGGAGAATTGCAGGCCCAAAGGTAGTTTGAATTCAAACCACTTGTGGTCGAGCCCGCAATCGTGTTTTCATCACCCAATGCCACATCAAAAGAGAGGCTTATCTGAAAAGGAGATAGCACCCAAAACTCTGAGATATTTCGCAGGTGCGAAAGGAAAGGTCACGGGTATCAGAAAACTGCACCAAAAGGCCGAAAGGACCTATGTTTGATTAATACATGGGACTATCAAGGTCCTAAAGAGTTGATTGACTCAGAGAATCGAAGATCCTTTGACCGGTAGGTCACACAACCCTACGAGTGAGTAGGGGGGCTGCATCACTCGACCTACACTATATTAGCGAATGTTCTTAACCAACATGCCACCAGCCCATGCTTAGCGGAGTTTCCACTATAATTAGTAATTAATTTGCCACTAATTCCACGTGGAGTTTGCATGCCTAAGCCTATTTAATGGGAACGGAACTCGAGTTGCATTTATTCCAATGTGGGCATGAATCTGAAGGAGGTATGGACTATCTTGAAGTGCATGCGAGAAATCACTAAGTTTTTGGCATTGTTTTGTTTTACGTGCCATGAGGTATTTTGTCTGAAGGTACTCAATTTTATACTCATTAGATTCGTCTTTCCACAAGGAATATGAATTTGCAGTGTGCTTTGTGACCAACGGTTGTTTTTAAAATTCTTATCCAATTTTCTCATGTATGAGACACACAGTCTCATTATACGTGTAAAAAGGGATTTTTTGGCCCCTATTCAGAATTTGGCCGACCTTATACTCAAATTTCTCAAAATTTCGCAAGGATTTGAATGGTAAACTTTGTTTTTTCATTTGAGCACTGTATTTTCGAAGTGTCTTCAAAATTAGTCTTTTTATGCATCATATTGTAATGTAATTTGGTATTTTGAGATGATGAAGAAAAATCCCATTATCTAGAAAGGACTTGAAGACGAAGTAATATATGTCATCCATATATGTAATTTGAGTTCTTTTATTTTCTACTATATTATCTCATTATTCTTCAAGTTGTTCATCAGTATTAATGAAGTTTATGGACAATTAAGACATTCACATGATATTTTGCAAATAGTCAAACGATCTTCATTTTCCCGAATCTGGTTGGATGATTATGTGTATTTAAAAAATCTTTACATCTAATGATTTTTCGGGCTGAATTGATATCAGAGATTGTTGATATTTTTGGATCATGTTGGTATCAAAACTAGTTTGGTATTTTCAAATCATGTGGTATTAGAGTTGGTTTTGATGTGTATTTGCAAGTGAATTCTTACGAGGTCCAAAATCAATCTTGGTGAAGGATCATTTGAAGAGTACAATCATGAGATTGGTTCAAGGCATGCATTTCAAAAGAAATAAATGGGTTCAACAAAAGACATGGATTCATCTAATCCAAATCCTTTCGGTACTGAAGAGGCATTTTTTCTGCGTTCATGGAAATGAAGGCCCTGGTGGAAGAAATGCATGAGAATCGAAAGAAGGCCAAGAGAACTAGTGGTAAAGGAAAAAGGAATCCACATAATTTTGTGAATCAATCGATGGGTAAAGAAAGGAAGAAGCATACATGTTCTCATTGCAAGAAGAAAGGGAATGATGAGAATCATTGTTGGAAGTTTCATCTAGAATTAAAGCCAAAGTGGGCTCAACATAGAAAGTGTTGGTTGTGGATCCTGATTCAGAGGTCTTGGTTTTTCAGTCATGTTTATACCCCATGAAGAATTTACACCTTGAAAGCATGTACACTCCTCCACGTGGGGAAGTGCAGTGGGGGGTTACCCCCCTTACGGGGTCTAGGGGGGATATCCCCCTAGCTGGGGTCTCCGAGGGCAAGTGGGCCCCGACAGGGTTTCGGGGGCAAAGCCCCCAAAGGAAAATTTTCCTTGTAAATGTATATTGTAATTTCATATTAAATATGGACCGTTCATTATAAGGTCATAGATCTAATGATAGAAGTTATGTTAGGGTTTTTTCCCCTAGAGGCAACCATATTTTATGAGGGAAATGTATTGCAGTTATGTATCATTGGGAATATTGTATTCTAAGAGAGGAGACTGTGAGAGAAAGAAGAGAAAGTTACAACAGGTGTGTTGTAGGTTGTATCCCTTCATTTGTTGGATAATAATAAAGCAAGGACCTGGTAATTTCTTTGTTGGATGTAACACACACTGGGTGAACCACATATATCTGTGTCTCTATTGTATTGTGTATCTTTTGTGTTTTATTTACACATTTGTTTTATTTTATTGCTCCACGATCCTATTTTTATAACTAGTATAAGATTCAAAGGTAACTCGCAGGAAAATATGGTTCCTGGTTTGAGTGGGGGCAATGGCGGAAGATGGAAAGTTTTGGGTCGAGAAATTTAACGGCCAAAACTACCAGTTATGGAAGATGGAGATGGAAGATTATTTATATCAGAAGGATCTATTCCTACCATTGGGTGGAATAGAAAAGAAGTCGACGGCCATGAAGGATGAAGAATGGGAGGTTCTTGATAGAAAGGCACTAGGAATGATACGATTGAGCCTGAAGGAGTCGGTGGCTTTCAATATTTCGAAAGAAAAGACAATTAAGGAGTTGATGGACGCATTGGCTAAACTGTATGAAAAAACCCCGGTGTCCAATAAGGTATTTCTAATGAAGAGATTATTTAATATGAATATGTCAGAAGGTGGTTTTGTTGCAGATCATTTAAATGAATTTAATATAGTTACTAATCAACTAAGTTTTGTAAAAGTGGACTTGAGGTCAGGGCTCTTCTAATATTGTGCTCATTTCCAGAAAGATGGAACGCCTTGTTCATGGATGTAAGTAACTTTGTCTCTGGTTCAAACATTTTAAAATTTGATGATGTTGTTGGTCTTATCCTTAGTGAGGAAATGCAATGGAAAAGCACAAGTGAGACATCAGCTAATGCGTTAAACATGGAGAAAAGGGGAAGACAAAAGGATAGAGGAAAGGGCTTAGGGAACCATGGGCATTATAGGAAGGGGAGATCCAAATCCAGACTCAAAAAGATAGAGTGATGGAATTGTGGGAAGAAAGTACATCTGAAGAAAGACTGTAGAGCTCCAAAGAAACAAAGAGATGGACAACAAGAGAAAAACCAGGAAGCAAATGTAACAGGTGATGTGTTACAAGATGCTTTGATTCTTTATGTAGATAATATTTTTGAGTCTTTGGTAGTATATTCAGGGGCTTCATTTCATGCCACACCCCATAGGAAACATTTTCTAGATTATGTTCAAGGTTTTGGATAGGTTAATTTGGGTGATGATGCACCATGCAAAATTGTTGGAATGGGAAAGGTAAAAACAAAGCAAAGGAATGGAAACCAATGGTTGTTGAAAGAGGTAAGACATGTTCTAGATCTAAGGAAAAATCTAATTTCAACAGGGAAGTTGACAAGTGAAGGTTGTATATCCATATTTACAGATAATGTGTGGAAGGTCACCAAAGGATTATTGGTGATAGAAAATGTAGAGAAGGTAGGTACATTGTATTTATGTACTGGTAATACTGACTCTTTTATCTCTTTAGTTTCTACAGGAGTGGATATAGATTTGTGGAATCATCCACTTAGACACGTGAGTGAGAAGGGGATGTAGATACTTCACAAAATAAATTTGTTTCTAGATCCTAAACAAATTGATTTGGATTTTAGTGAGCATTATGTTTATGGAAAAAAAAAGAGAGTCAGATTTCTCAGAGTTGGAAAAAAAAAGAAGAGTGAAAGGTTAGAGCTTGTGCACACATATGTATGGGGACCATCTCAGGTATCCTCTCTTGGTGGTTCTCATTACTATGTTAATTTTATTGATGATGCAACTAGAAAAACTTGGGTTTATTGCATTAAAAAAAAACTATGATGTTTTTGATTCTTTTAAGAAATGGAAAGATTTGGTTGAGAATGAGACAGGAAAAAGGTTGAAGTGTCTCAAATCAGATAATGGAGTTGAATATTGCAACAAGGATTTTTATGATTAATGTTCGTACCATGGGATTTGTAGAGAGAAGACAGTTCCAGGAACACCACAAGAAAATGGTGTGTTAGAAAGGATGAACATGACAATCATGGAGCGTGCAAGGAGTATGAGATTGCATGTTGGTTTTCCCTTATAGTTCTGGGAAAATGTTGTAGATACTGTTATTTACTTAATGAACAGAGGACCTTCAAGATCTTTGGATGGTGGAATTCCAGAGCAGGAATGGACAGGTAAAAAGGTAAACTATTATTTTTTGAAGACTTTCAGTTGTGAAGCATTTTTCCATATTGATAAAGAAAATAGAACAAAGCTTGAGGAAAAATCCAAGAAGTGTACCTTTATTGGATATGGTGTTAATGATTTTGGTTATCACTTATGGGATTATCGAAATCACAAAAAAATTAGGAGTAGAGATGTCATATTCAATGAGAAGGTCATGTACAAGGATCAATTGCAGGGAAAGAAACATGAAAAAGAAAAACCAGAATACACAGTAGTTGATGAGATCACTAAAAAAGAAATTCCAAAGGTACCAGAAAATCAAAATGTACAACAACAGGAGCAACAGGTACCTCAAACTCTTGCAAGTGTTGTTATAAGATATACCAGGTTAAGTAGATCCTCTGAACAATACTCTCCTTCATTGTATTATTTATTGCTGACTGATTCTGGTGAACCGGAATGTTAT